>JAHWFP010150271.1:0-20665 GCA_023313725.1 Lithobius niger | reverse complement strand
GTTAAATTTGGTATCAAACCTAGCCATTCACTACTACTAACCCCCTTCTGGCAACCACTGTTCAAAAAGACCTCGTAAAGTTACAGTACTTGAGTTTATCATAGAATGGTTTGCACGGAAAGAGAGAGTAGTTTATATCAGCAATACTAGGAACATCTGCTTTGTTACATTACTTGTGTAGGAATTGAACTTGCAGACAAGAAGTCTGAACCCTTTAAAAAAGATAACTAAAACTTGACGATGAAGAACAAACATTATGTCCGTACTAGATAACACGTGAACACTCATGTGTTATAATGGGCGTTTATTCAGCCGCACTATCGCGTTATCTTTTAATACAGAGAAAAGGGATGTGGAGGAGGAGGAGAAAAAGAAAACCCGCTTAATGCAGACGCGCATTCAGATCGAGGTACAAAGAAGGTTTTAGAAAAAACCAAAATCCAAATAAGAATAAAAAAATTGGCAAAAGAAAAGCCTTTGAATGATACCGAACTTTAGGTTATTTTTACTAACCTATAAAGTTATGCGTCAAAGTCGGTGCACAGGACGTTCCATTTCAAAGACTTAACAATGTTGTCGCCTATGCTAATTCGTAAACGTCGTTAAAACGGCACCTGGCACACAATATGAGGTCATTAGTCTTCTGCGCCATGTGGCACCCATAAACACCGACAGATGCTTCTTTGTAGTTGGCAAAATCGTATAACAAGACCGGTAAATAGAGGGAAAGGGGTGGGGCTGGTTAGAACAACAACGGGATAGCCTTACGCCCATACTTAAATCTTGACTGGTTCCTTTAATAGTGAATCTCTTTTTTGCATCGTCACGGAAATCTTGAGAATTTAATTAATTTTATGAATATTAAAAACCTGCAAAATTGTGGCGTCAGTAGGGTGCTTATTCTTTATCTAGACACACGCTAATATGTCGCCGGCAAGTTGATGAAATGCTTCATTCACCAGTACATTTAACTGTTGCCAGGCCCGCAGTTAACTCGTTGCCACACATAGAACTGTTGGTGGGTAAAATTCTAACGTGGACGGACATTTTAAATCATGGGTGATGAAGCAGAATAGAAGAGCGACATTTTTTATTTTTATGGGAACTTACCAGAAAAGTGCGAATGGCTCTTGCATAATTTTGATTTCTAGTCTACTTTTTTTTAAAGATTCCTTTCTACCAGAAAATAGAGTTAACTTTTTTTTCTTTGTCTCCACCCTTTTTTTTTCCCAAATGTAAGTAAAAATTTGTTAGGGATCCCGGGCATCCAGGCTATGCTGAATAAAAGCTTAAATTCTGGCTACAGGGCCCGTTGTTGTTTGCATAGGGGTTTCGAATAAGCTACGAAACTTTCATTGTTCTTCGCGTAACTGACAAATTCACCTTAACTTGTGAAATCAGTTTTTATCCTATCTGCCGTTGATATTGCGGGATTATTCTTCTTAAAAATGCAGTAATTCGCATTTGTCAAACAAGGTGTTCAAAAGGTTTTAGCGAGCATTAACCACTACCGGTCGCATTTGTTTGCAACAATGGCGTGCGATGTCGATGATGGAGAACATGCCTGTAAATGTTGGATTCTTTGTTCCATAATCAACGATTTTCCCTTTATTATTTTTATTCTGGTAGATTCATTGTTTGTTTTGGTTTTCCTAGTGCGGCAGACTATATCAGTGGATAACTTTTTGTAATAGTACGTTTTTAACCTTTTAAAGCGTCTTGCTTTTTTGCATTTTCAAATGCAAATGATGAGAGTTGTCCCTATTCTGTTTGTTTGGGTATTTATGACAGCAGGGTCCCCATATAAAATTTTGGGGACTAGGACTAACTGTTACAAACCGAATGGAGCGCTCGGTATAAAACAACCCATATTAACATTTATACGCCACATCTGACATCAGTATCCTTAAACCAGCATATGACATCAGTACCCTTAGACCAGCAAATGAAAGGTAAACTAGTTTATATAAAACTGCTAGCTGAAGATGTTTGATGCACCGTTTACAACATTGGATCCGTTTTCTCTCGCATATGTTGTTGCGGAAGGCGTGTATCTCATCTCTTAGTTTTGTGCACACTGCCTAACGAACGCTGATTTTCGTTCGCTTAGCCCACTCAATCATCACCTCCCCTGTCCCGGGCTCCACGCACTTTATCATGTGAATATTTCCACTGGAAATAAAGATATACGCCATTGTAAAACAAAGTCCAAACCTTTAGCCTGCCGGCTTTCTCATTTTTATTTCTGGAAGAGGCAGAAAGTAAATAGCGCTTTCAATAATCCTTTTGTTTTAATCGTCGACAACAACAGAACCTTTAGCAAGCAGTTAATACCTCAGTCAGCGTGATGCAGCTTGGCCCGGCGCTCGCAGCACGGCCTCACCCGTCCCCAGACTCCATGAAGTCGTGCATGCTATTTATTATTATTTTTTTTTTTACTGGATTCTGTGTAGAAAGTAAATAGCGTTCCAATGTTTAACCAAGTTTCATTAACCCTTTAACCCCCATGGTGCCGTATGGCCTCAGCGCACTCGACAATCGAAAAACAGGGTCCAAACGTGCCTCCAAGCTATGCGAGGGGTCCCGGGGGACCCCGAACATGGCGGGCAAGCACAGCCCAATGGTTATACCGATTTCACACGTAATAAATAAAGCGTGCAGTGCCGCTCCGAACCGTGCAATTGATTTCACACGTAATAAATAAAGCGAACGTGGCCGAACGTGGCCGTGATTTTGCGCTTTCAGGCCGTGATTTCAAAACGTGGCCGGCGCGGTTCGGTACTGTACGGAGCGGAGCGGTTCGCTTTAATTATTAGGTGTGAAATCGGATGCGTGCCGTGCCGCGCTGCGTGGAAGTGACGAAACAGCCTGCGACCCCATAATGCAACCGCTGTTCGCCCCCAAAACAAACTGACGATCTAATCAAAGCAGACTACGACTAATAAACATAGCTTTAAGCTTGAATTTTTTGACTAACAAATCAAGAAAGCGTCGACAAACGTTTAGGCCTAAAGTCAGAATTTTTGTAGCGGGAGAATTGGCCACAAAACCGAACGGAGACGACCTGCAATATACCTATTTTCACCGAACACGCATTTCTTGAATAGCATCGCGACTACACATGCGAAAACTGATGCTTGCGAAAAAAAGTTAATGAGGTAACATAACGGTACTTAAAGCTGACACAACCCTTTGAATGCAAACTTGTTTCAACAGAGTTATTAGTAACGGTGAGGTGGCCTAGTTCTGAGAAAAGATTTTTTTTAAATCTTTAAAAAAACAGCAAATGGAGAAAAAAAAAACAGCCGATTGAAAAAAAGGGTTGCAGAAAAAAAAGGATCAAAACAGAAAAGCGGTACGCAGGTCGTTCCCTGGTGAAATTTTTTGCCAATGCTACTAACCTAACCAACTAACAACAACAGAAAAAACAAAACAAAAACGACAACATAATTTATTTTTTCCTTGGACATTTTAGCCAACCTTTTTTTTTCCGCACACGGGTAACTTTACTCGCAGTTCACTTGAGTATTTCAGGGTAAAAAAATCAGATTAGAACAATGAAAAGAGGCCTATCCGAAGCGTAATTTAATTATCTCTCATTTGGCACTATACTCTTATCTTTCTACGGGCCTTACTTCTGGAGGAATAGAAGGGCACACAAATAAACAAACCGATAAATAAACAAACCGAACATTTTAATAGTGTAGATTCCTCATATTTCTATTTTTTTTCCTCCTGACGTACGGTTTTTTATTTTTTTGTTTTTTTTTTTCTTGTTGCCTATATTGTAGCCAAAAAACGTTTTCCGCTACAAAAACAATTGTGGTAACTCTTGGTTAAAAATAAGTTTAAACAGTTTTTATGAACTAAAAATGCCAAACTTTGCCTTGAATTTTTTTGCCAGGCGAGTAACCTAACTGCAACAACTGTAATCTAGCAACAACAGGAAAAACAAAACAAAAACGACAGTTATCTTTATATCTTCCTTAACAATTTTTTTCAAGTTTTTTTTCCCGTACACGGTTGAGGTGGCCAAACGAACAACATTTGCCGAAATTTCACTTCGGTCTGCTTTAGTTTTTGTTTCCGTAGTTGGGTTCCAAGCTTGACCGTCAGAGGGCAGTCGAAAAACGTGGCTGGCCACGTTTCGGTATTTATTACGTGTGAAATCAAGTCGCGATGGGAACGTGGCCGTGGTGTAGGAGCGGCACGGTACGGTACGGCCATAACAACCGACAGAGTTATACCGATTTCGCATTGGTAAATTAAAGCGGCCAGGCCGGACTGGGGCGGGCCGACCAGTGCCAATCGGGGCCGGTGCTGGTCCGGCTGGCTCGCTTTCGTGTTGGTTAATTCCACGGCTCGCTGATCACGTGTCGGTACCGCCACGTGTCGGTTTGTGGCAGTTGACACTTTCCACTTTCTTCCGCTACACTGCAGCACCGTTCATAAACCATTCTGATTTAAGCGGTGCCGGCCGGCTCCGTCCTAATTTGATTTCGCGTTAGTTAATAAAGCGTTCTTGGCCTTGCCTGGCCCGGCCCGACCTAGGTCGGCCCGATTTTGCATTGGTTAATAAAACGGTGCCCAGCCCTCCTTGGCACGCCCAGGGCCACTTGAATTTACCAATGCGAAATCGGTATTACACATGGTACTTAAAAAAAATCAAAGGAAGTCCACGTGGTTGTTAAGGGTTAAGCCTTTAATTTTAATCGTTCACAACGACAGAACATTTAGCCAGCGGTTTAATATTTAGTTGCATCTACCCGAAGCATTGTTTTATCTATTTATGTTAACGCAGCCGTAAAAACAAAAACATTTTAGCTTCGCATTGTTGTCGCATTGTTGCATGAATGAACAGGCTTATGGTTGAATCAAATTCTCCATTAGGCCTAACTGCTACTTACGAAACTAAAACTGCCGTTAAAAAATGAGGCCTAAAAATGAAAATTAGGTCTAAAATAACGTTACCATGGCAACGTCAAGTTGTTACGAGTCGCTGCTGGCTTTCTCAACAGGGTTTCTCCTGTCCCTTCCCTACTACCACTGATCTATATAGGCTACGTTGCGCATTACATTGTAACACTGTAACTATGTGCCCGGAGGCATACCGTGTTGCAAAAACGAATAGGCTTACTGTATACAATCCAAATCTCCGTTAGTTGCTACTTACGAAATTAAAGTTGTAAATTAGGCCTAACCGCTGACAATTACGCCTAAAATGTAAAGTAAGCTTAAAAGCTAACAAATTTTTAACGGGCAATTCTGATGGTTACTGCTTTTATGTTATATATTAGAGATAGCTGTAGCAATGCGTGATGGAGAAGTGTGCCTCACTATTGGTAGTGGCAGAACTGTACAGAAGACCGGATGCGACTAGGTAGTAGCTGCAGTTTATTAAGGTAGACTTTTTGAAGCACGAGTGGTGTTTGACGCACCGTTTGCAACGTTAGTATGGTTTTCTCTCTCATGTGTTAGTTGTGGAAGGTACAGTTTTATCTCTGTGTTTTTGCGCACACTGGCTAACAAACGCTGATTTTCGTTCGCTTCGCTCACTCAATCAGCGCCTCCCCTGACTCAGACTCCATGCACTTACATATGAATATTTTTGCCGGAAATAAAAGAAACACGCCTTTGTACAACAAAGTCCAAACCGTTAGCCTGCTGGTTTTATCATTTTTTTTTTCTGGGAGAGGCAGAAAGTAAACAGCGTTTTCAATAGTTAACCAAGTTTCACTGATTCTTTTATTTTACTGGTCGATAACGACAGAACCTTTACCTTTAGCAAGCGGTTAATGCCTCATTCAGCGTGATGTGGCTTGGCCCGGCGTTACGGCTAGAGGTGGGCGCGGGTCCAATTTTGGGGAACCGAAATTGCCCGCATTTACAGAAACTGGAACCGACCCGCAGGGAACCGCAACGTCTGAACTGACAACCGAACCGACCCGAAACCGCAAATGTGTGCTGTAATAAGACCCGACCCGACCCGAACGCGGTTTACCCGCGGTTAACCGCTAGATACAAATCTAACAAAGACATTAATTACGAAAAAAAAATGTTGGAACCAAAAGAACGCCACACGAAGCCATTGTTATAAATCAACAAACGCCGTTCTTTAGTTGATTATTATTTTTTGGTCTTCAACGATTTTTTTTTAGTTAGTTAAAAATAATTTTAAAAAAGTCTTGACATCGTGCGTCCTTTCCTCCTCTTTAAGCGTGCATTTGTTGTTCGTACGGTTTAATTTGCTATTTGACGGCGCACTGAAGTTTCGGTTTCGGGTCTTGCATTTTCTACCTCAATTGGCCTTGCCTTCATGGTGAAGGGAAGCAAGGAAAAAACCCAATAGCCACATTGTTTCGCATTTTCTATGACACGCGGTTATCAGCGGTTATTTATTTTAGCTGCGGTTCACCCGCGGTTTACCCGAAACCGCACGTAATTTTATTTTTCAGACCCGCAGCTGCCCGCAGACCGCAGTAATTATTTTTTTTGGAACCGACCCGAACCGCATCGAACCGCGGTTTACCCGACCCGCGCCCACCTCTAATTACGGCCTTGACCCGTCCCTAGACTCCATGGGTTCGTGTATGCTTTTTTTTTTTTTTTTACTGGATTCTGAATGAATAGAGTTTTCGATATTTAACCGAGTTTCACTAATCTGTTAATTTTATTCGTCCACAACGAAAGAACCTGCAACCAGCGATTTAATATTAAGTTGTATATACCTGAAACACTGTTTTATCCTTTAAAAGTTACGTTTTTAGTTTATTGCCAACAATTATTCCGTTTACCATCACCGAATACCCTCATTATCAGAAGAGATTGTTGTTAGTATAGTCACCGACCATTCCGTACTGCTCGGGTGGCCGATGTGTCAGTTGTGCAGCGCTGGCTGTTCGACAACTCGTTTTTTATTAACGTAGATATCCGGTAATGTATCGAAAGAAACTGTTAAAATACATGGGAAGGAGTAGTGTCTCTTGTCCCTTTAATGCAGCTTGCAACTTTTAACCACGTATTTCATCCCCGTTATGTGCTTTACGATTTTTATTATTTGGTATTTACGATTTTATCGAGGAATGGGAAACAGCACCATAGTAAGGTCACAGGAGGCCCGGGGAAACATTTTCCACTGAGCCCCCCCCCCCCCCTTTCCCCTCTCTCTAACTTATTATCTCAACAAATACTGTTCGTATAGTCTCGTTCCTGAGGCTGCCTTTCCCTCTGATGTATTATCTCAGCAAAAAATGTACATAGTCTCGTTGCAGGAGAGTCATTCTTGTTCCGACTGCATAAAATTATCATTATAATTATTCAATGTCGTGATCTATGTCGCGACATCCCAACGTGTACAAATTACTTAAAGTTACGGAATGCAAATATCTGGCCACCACAATTGACAAAAATTGGAAATTTGCCAAATATTTTGAAAATTTAGTTTATAGAATTAGACGAATTGTACCTTTGCTTTATAAACTTCAAGATATTCTTAATGATGAAGCAAAACAATCTCTTTTTGAGAGCCGGATTAACTCTTATTGGATGGGGATGTTTATGGAATATCAACTGATGTCTTATTAACAATTACAAAAATTTCAAAATAAAGGACTTAAAGCATTGTTTGGTAAACGTAATGGACAACGTACGGTTGATATTTATGAATACTACAAAATAATAAGCGTTAGACAAATAATAATGAATTGCATAATCAAAAGGAATTACTTACCGAGTATAAATTGGAAAATATAGAAATATAAGATCTCAAAAGTTCCTACAATGCAAAATTCCTACGATAAGAGAGGCCAACGTTATGTAATCCCGCATACTTTAAACTTACTGCCGGTTACTTTGAGACACTTAAAAGAGTAAATACCAACTCAATAAACTTTTTAATGAATTGATATTAACTTAAAAGCAACAATAATAAGTTTAATTTTTAACCAGTTCTAATCTTCTAATATACATAATAATAAACATTTTTTCTTTTAATTTAATTTTTAAACTGTACATGAATTTATGTATTCTTGTATTCTCGCATTTATTAATTTACAGACACATACAGACTTAATAGGTCTCGTGTTCTGGCCTGTAATGTATATTGTAAATTGAATGTGTGTGAATAAAATTATTATTATTATTATTAAAATTAAAAAATTTAAATAAAAAATTTAAATTATTACTATTATTATGCAGATGTTATCAATAAATATAAACTTACACACAATGAAAATGCATCTCCAACAGGACTTTTATCAGATAAATGAATATTTTAATGAGAATGATTTGTTTATTAATGCCTCGAAACATACTTCCTACCAATAATGACATCATATATGAAATAGAAAACGTAAACATTAAACACCACACAATGAGCTGTACAAAATTTCGGTGTAGATGTAAGACTCTTGAAAGCACAAATGAAATAAAATACTTAGGATTAGTAATTGACAAAAATTGGAATTACAATCATATTGTAAAAATAAGAAAAATGATACCGACACTACACAAAATCAGAGACTTAATAAACAATCAAATTAAAATAAAAGTATATGAAGAATCCTATCACAAATTAGATATGCATGTACATACGCAACCACATCGAACGGATTAGTGGAAAGCCTTCAAAACATTTTAAATAATGCAGCAAAAGTACTTTATTCAATTTTACCGAAACTAAAAATAGGGTAGACATACATTTAGACAAAACAAACTCATGACAGTTAAATACTCGGTTATACGATAATTACATAAAAACTATTATAAGAAAGAATGGAAAAGCACAATAGAAAGGGAAACAAGAAAAAACCACAATTGGTTAAAATTGCCAACCAACGGCAAAAGAGGAATGGATTTTTTTAATACCATACATTTTTAACAAAGCTGCCAGAAGAACTTGAAAACCTGACACTAAACAACATAAAATACAGAATAAGAGATTATATACTCAAACAATAACTGTACATTTGCATGATTTTTTATTTATTTTTTTTTTACAACGTATATATATTTTTTTTGATTGTTATTTTTAAATGTTGTATTATGAAAACTAACATACTTTTAACACTGCTGATTTTTGCTTTTATTAATGAACTAAAACTTGTAAATCGTGCACATACAAATACTTTCGTATTTCGTGCAGAATGTGACAATAAAGTTATTATTATAATGAAGCATAATAATGCGTGCCTAAAAACGTTAAATTAGAGGAACTCTGATGGGAAAAGATGCCCTGCATTTGTTATTCCTAGTATACTAATGAAGTTCCACAAAAAATCAGGGATTTTATTACTGAGAGGAACATAAAAAAAGTAATTAACGAATGGTTAACAAACAACTCATTTATATACGTCGTGTAGTTAACTATAGTTTTTATGTCAAAAATCAAGTTATTACCGTATGAGTAACGTAATTGAATGTTTATTTTGCTCTGGCTTCGTGCTATTTGGATGTTACAAGTATTTGTACTTCTGACTGAATAAATTATCATTATTATTATTATTAAATGTAAAAATGACTGTGAATTGTTATGAATACATATGCAGTCGTTGTTGTGATAATGAGAACTTGTTAAGACTGATACGACAAGAAACTCGTACAAGCTTTTTAATTAAGGCTTCGAGGGTTACAGTAATAATGTAATTATATGAAATAAACTTACTATTATTATTATTATTATTATTATTATTATTAATACTTTTTTTTATTTTTTGAGTGATGAGATTTCGATACTTCTCAATAAGCCGCAATGACCATTTTGAAAATTGTGGTGGCTTAACTTTTTACCTCAAGGGGCTGAGGCGAGGTGAGGTCCCGTGCCAGGTGAGTTCCGGGAAAATTTACCCACTTTGCTTCACCTTTTCTACGGTCCTGATGGGAAATAATGTAATGCTCCTTCCCTGAATCGCCTGTCATGGTGCCTGTCTGTCATGGCGTGCGGACATGTGGAGCAATACTCCTGTCGGAAGTTTTTAAAATTTTACTTTTATACTTTCTGCGGCAACGCAGTATCAACTATAAACTGTTCTGTAACACTGGTTGTTAACAATGACGAAGACTTGAATGCTCAGTTCGCCGCAGAGATGAAAATTTCCAGTAGTGCTACTTATTATCCGGACCATGACTAATCCAATATGGCGGAAGCTGACCTACTTCACGAAAAAAAAAAACCCTTCCTCTCCCCCCTCCAGCATGAACAAAACGAAGCTGACGCAAGCAACGAACTGGCTGATGCAACCAGCGAATTTGTAGAACGTGCAAACATGAAGTTGTCAAATCCGACGAAGCCTTGTTCTGTGAATTTTGTAAATATTCGTGCCGTGTTGAGTGCCAGTAAGGAACAAATGTCTACTGCCACCATTTAACAAAATACCAAGCTTAAAATGGTTCTGTGACTGTTGTACTGAAGAATTTGGTAAACTGCGTGTAAACTGCTAAAAATGATTGAAGAATAAGCAACTGGAAACTAGTATGAACAACATCAAAAACGAAATCAGAAATGACATGCGTGCCTTTTGCAAAATGGCGGGCCACACATTTGATTTACTTGATGATAAGCTAAAGCATGCCACCAGTATAATGCTTGAAGGTGGTGGAAAAATACGAGCTGTGCTGACTAGTATTGCTACTCCAACTCTTCATAAGTACATCACTGGATGACTCTTGGCAAGATGAAAATGACTGTTTGAAGATCAGTGTTGATAAACAATAACATTCAACACCAATATCCCGTCACTCTGTGTTAGTGGGCTGTAAAGTTGACGATGATTTTTGGTAAAAGTCAAAACAAACAACAACCAAGCACTTTAGATGCTAAAGTTCCAAGTAAAATCTATGCCAAATTTGCCGTATCCCGTAACGATCCCTCTAAAAATAGATCCCAGCTACATGAGAGCAGGAGCGACAAAGCAACCTTCCAATGTAAAGAAACTGCAAATGAAAGTCAAGCCAAGACTCAAACCATTGCGGCGCCTAAGGATGTTCAAAAGAAGAGAACCGAACAATTGTCGGGACTAGCTCAACAAATCGTGGCCTAATCGTGCTCCCATACCGCAAGTCTTCGCCAAAGAACACAGATCCCAATAAGAGGCAAATAAAAAAAACTGTTTGTTAGTCGGTTTGCCCCAGATATAACCTCCGACAAGATGGTTGCCCTTATTAAGGATCATGCGAGATTCTCAACGAAAGTAAGAAGGTTAGCGACAATAGCAAATTAAAAATTAAAAGGAGTTTTCTGTATAGAAGCTTCTTTGGACTCTTATGAGTTTGACCATGTGGAGTTTGGCCATGTGGAGCTTTGGACATGCCTTTCTACGACATAACTGTTAAACCTTATTATACCGATAGTGTCGAGGAAGTCATCAAAGTTGCTGAAGATTAAGAAAATTACCCAAATTTGTCCGCATTGCTCTTTCTTCCTGTTCTCGATGCAATCAAAACAATCAAACATCAAAGTTATTTATACTAATGCTAACGGCATATAAACAAGATGGCGGAGTTTAAAACACTCTTGGACAGACGTAACCCCCACATTGTGTGTAGTGAAACTCATTATAGGCCAAAGCAAGAGATGACATTTGTTTTACGAAGAATTTTACTACTTTTAGGACTGACAGGCCTCTTAAAGCCAAGGGCGGTGTACATATGTGCATTTCTAACAAACTTCATCCTAAATGATGAGGTCATAATTAGCAAAGACGAAGACTGGGAGACTATTTGTTGCACTTTGACTATGCATGGGGTCCACTTTGCTCTCGGTTCCTGTTACAAAAATACTGAGATTAACATACACTCCCATGGATTGTTCCTGGAGTGTTTGAATGCTCAGGCTACTAAATACAATAAAATGAAAACAATTATTGTTAGGGACTTTAATTACCCTATTTTGCCCTGGGTTGTTGGTACAGCTGTTGGCATTTCGATTGGAATATAAATTCTTTTCACTTATTGAAGATCACTTTTTCAAGCAGCATATTGATTTTCTAACTAGATTCCGTGCTAATCAAACGCCATCCAATCTCGATCTTCTGTTTACAATGGAAAACATTGAAATTGAGGATTTAACATCTTACAAGTCCCTTGGGAAGCGGGCCACATTGTCACTTCTTGGAACCTCCCCTACCCTACACTGAACACCTTGGACTCGGAATTTATCTGTTATCAGGGCGTTGACTGTGATACGCTGAATGACATAATTGGCATCACTGATTGGAGGGAGGTATTTGACAAACTTGACTGCGAAGAAGCTTGGACCATTTTAAAAGAATTCCTGCTTCTAATTACGAATAAAAATCCCTCGCAAAATTACACCACCATCTAGAAAAGCCAGTTGGATGAACGCATCGCTTAAAAAGCACAATAACAACAAACAGCGTAAGTGGATATTTTAGGGATAGGACAAATAGTAACTGGTTCAGCTATGCCGAGGCTCGAAACAAGCTAACTTCCGAAATTCGTGCAGCAAAGATTGCACTTGTAAAAGATATTGCTGCCAGTGCCAGATGCAAAAAAAAAAAAAAAAAAAAAAAAAAAAACAACAGGAAAGTCTTATACAGCTAATTCAAGACATGTGCAAAAGGCAAGACGAGTTTTATTTTTAAAAATAACGAGGATTAATTGCTTAACAGCAACGTGCAAATTGCAAATGAATTCAATAACTTCTTTGCCTGTGTTTACAATTTTAAAAAATGTGGCTCCCGCTGTCCCGTCCAAAGTAAACTTCCCTTCCGAAGCCCCGCAAATCTGCGGTTCCCGATGGGGTTCACTCCTCTATTTTGCAGGGTCACTCCTTTATTTTGCAGGGATGTGCTTCTATCACTTTCTTTGCCATTTAGCATTATCTTAAAGCGGTCCCTCCTTACTGGGAAAATTTCTCAAGATTGGAGAGTTGCCACTGTCGTCCCCATTCAAAAAAGGGCAGTAAAACCGACGTTAAAAACTATTGATCTATTTCGCTGACTCCCCAAGTGATTAAAGTTTTTGAGCATATCATGATGACATTCCTGGTTCAGAATGGTGGGATCTCTAAGTTGCAACATGGGTTTAGAAAAGCTTTCTCTTATACCTCTAATTCTTTGGAAACTGTAAACTACTGGACTAAACTTGTGAAGAGGGGTTACCTTGTTATGCTATTTTCTTGAATATTGCTAAAGTATTTGATATCGTCGATCACTCCATCCTTCTAGGTAAACTTGCTAACAAGGGTGTCAAAGGGCCACTCCTTAACTGGACAAAGGAGTATCTTACGGGCAGAACTCAGCGTGTGTCGGCAAATAGCGGCAAATAGAAACTCAAGCTTTCATCAACAGATTCCATTCCAGCAATTGCCGGGACTTCTGGTGTGCGTGCTCCAAAATCTAGTAGCGTCCCTGTTGCTAAATCAGTGCGAAAAAGATGGCTCGCGTTCCTCTCGCTTCGCCCGTGCGCTACGGCCCAATTACTGTTCCAGCTAAAACCAAGAAGAAGATTTCACCACCCAGTTCCACCACCACTATGGCTACCCTCTCCAAACATCCTACATCGCCAGTTCTGCTTCCACGTTCCGACACAACATCACAACAAACAGATCCTCCTCCTGGACTCGTTCCATTCCCAGCAGCTTCTGTATTGCGAAAAGCACTGACACGGGGCATTCATCTATCAGCCAGAGAAGCCGAAGACCTGAACTTCAATATGCGGATCTGCATTCCGCCTTAACTGATTTCCCTTCCCTCAGACAGGCAGCTGAATCTGCTGACACATTACGTGCCGAAAATGCTGTCCTACGGGCATCAAATTAACCCCTAACCAATGAACTGGAAATCGCCAACCGACGATATTACTCAATGCGAGTAAATTATGCTCTACTACGAACCCACCATTCGTTACTTTCCCCGATTCCATCATCACCACCATGGCGGGTGTACTATTGTACCCGTTCCCGGACACGCCATCCTCATAACATACCCACAACTACAGTTCCTTCCCCCGGACGCCGAACCTCGGCAACACCAAAGCGATCCCCATCTGTTCGCGAGCTACACAAAGCCGCACCTTCACCTTTGCCATCTCCGTTGCATGATCCATCATCCACTGCACAGCGTTCAGCATCACCTTTGGCTGATCTACACATAATCGCTACGTTACCCACAGATCCGGTGACTAGTTCTCCTGCTGTTCCCAACTAACCAGATGAAGGTTCATCAATCATCTCTACGTTACCATACGCCACAACAGGGCTTCCTCACAGCACCGTCAAATCATCATCTGCTTCAACATTGGCTTGCACAACACTTACCACGACTGACCCTACAGACATTACTGCCACACTCAAGACAACCTCCTTCCGTTCCGGCCGTGCGTTCCCCTGTCTCACTCTGGCGAGGCACCACCCAATCCCCGCTTCTGTCGCACATAACAAATTACTGTGTGTGGCAGTTTGACAATGCCCCGTCATTCGTGCCGGTTTTCCACGGAATAAACCCACACACGCCAACTGCCTCCGGAGATCTACCTTGCTCCCCATGTCGTGCAAGGCAAAAGGGGTAGCTCTTGGGTTCAGGATGATCCCATAACAACTTTCACGTTCCATGACAACTCGTATTTCTACGTTCCCTTTGGACAGCGAGGCGTTCCCTTCGACAGTCCTCTCCTCCATTAGAGGACAGTGGAGATTGCTCCTCGCTTCACATCCTTCATTCCTCAGTGCTCACTTTCCTAACCATTCCGCCCTACATTAGACATCAATTCCGGAATAATAACTAAGAAGAGGAACGACAAAACAAAACAAAAAAAAAAACACAACACAGCAATGCAATATACGCCATACATCAAGGGTTTCAACATGCACTTACGAAGACTTTAATTTTACCCACGTTCCGAGCCAGCCACGACCTACAGCAGTCATTCCGTCCACTAACCAAACGTTCCATTCCTGGCTTCGTATCTATCATCCTCAAGTCATCTTTCTTTCCACAAGGTAAGCTGTTTCGGTATATGAATCTGATTACTTACCTCGTACCCCTTTGATGTTAAGACCCCTGCATGCGGTATACAACCAATATAATAACATAGAGCAACCCGCATTTCCCAACCTCATCTCTTTCACTAGCCACTCGTCCTCTAGTCCCGCTATCTCTCCGACTTTGTCGGTACGGTGAAATTGGTTGGGAAAACAGGTGTGTCTTCATTGGGAATCAAAATTCCTTGGGGCGCCGGCTCGTACAGCGGTAGACTTGAACCTAGCCCTCCACCAGGTAACGTCTGCTATATTAACAGGTAATTTATATTTTCGTCGGCTATAAAAACACTAAAATTGCAGGGCCCGAACCTGCTTAATTTTAGTTTTTATTGCTTATCCGAAAATATACATTACCTAAATTCCCGCCCAAGCCTGCCCTCCATGAGCTAGGTTCTGGAATGTGAAGAAATGATGCCGATAGGACGCTGCGCTGGAGCTTATATAAGCTGGCCCAAGCCCGCACATATGCTATACTGTACGAGCCCGGCAGGGAAGACAACACTCAAACTTCTAGGGGAAACTGCTAGGGGAAACTGCTATAAAACAGGTAATGTATATTTTCGGATGGGCAATAAAAACTAAAATTAAGCAGGTTCGGGCCCTGCAATTTTAGTCTTTTTAGAAGTTAATCCTTTTGGTAGCAATGTTTAAGTTTTTCATTTAACCTTTTAACTCGTACTCCGTAGTATTAAACTTGTTGTGGTCTGCTGACTCACATCTTTGAAAGTGGCGCCATGTTCAGCTATGGCGGACCTTTTATCAATTTTGGATTTTCTTATGATAACATTAAAACAAAAAAATCATAGTCTCGCAACGACTCGCAACGAAAACTTTCTCGCCCAATAGTTCTTACTTAGTTAATAGTAAACTCGCTGGTTGATTTTTCGCCTTTAAAGTATTTGGACCCGATAGTTTCCATCCTTTGTTTTTGAAGCAGTGTGCTGAAATTGTTGCTGCCCCATTAGCAAGAATTTTTCAGACTTCTATTGACACTGGTGTAGTGCCAACACAGTGGAAAACTGCTCATATCACTCCAGTCTACAAAAAAGGGTGTAGATTAACCCCTAAAAATTACCGTCTTATTTGCCTTCTTTCGGTTGTTGCAAAAGTGATGGAGAAAATAATTCTTTCTACAATTCTAGAAGATCAGCCTACAACTGATAGCAAGTCTTCACAACACGGATACACAAAGAAGAGATCTTGTGCGACAAACTTGTTATCTGGTATCACTGACTGGAAAAAGAATCTTTACAAAGGCATTTCGACCGACATTGTCTACACTGATTTCGTAGATGCGTTTGGTAGTGTGCCGCATGACGTACTACTTATTAAACTCAAAAATTCAGGAATAAATATGGCTTTGTTCAATTGGATTTATGACTACTTGAAGGGTCGCCGTCACAGAGTCGTTATCGGGGCAGAGTCAAATGACTGGGCGGAAAACAGTTGTGGCATTCCTCAAGGTGGTACACTCAGCGGATGGCTATTCAAACTAATTTATTAGTGACATCACTAAGTTTATTTCTTCAATTGCCTTGTTATATTGCTGATGATCTTGAAATTTATAACAGATCTGATTCACTTGAAAGTTGTCAGCAGCTTCAAAATGACCTTGATCGGTTAGATAAAAGGGCAGCTGACAATAAAATGAAGTTTCACCCAGAGAAATGTGTTATTCTACGTATTGGCAAACGCAAGGCTGTTGACTTTCAATATTACTTGTCTGGTCATCAGTTGCAGGAACAAACCGCCGTGAAAGATTTGGGTATCCTTGTGGACAACCAACTTAAGTTCCATAATCAGGTGCAACAAGTTGTAATGATGCTCGGAAAACGTTTTTTATTTTAAAGTCAATGTTCAAATCGTGGACACTTACGAATACAAGAAGATTGTATATGACGTTTATCCGACCAAAACTTGAATACTGTGTACACGCACCGTCACCCCATTACAATGGTGATATTTACAGGTTGGAACAAGTTCAGAGAGCCATCACCAGACACTGTTGTTCGCTGAAGGGTTTGCCTTACGAAGAACGTTTGAAAAGACTTGACCTGACAACCCTTGTTGATAGGCGTTTGAGAGGTGACCTTATCAAGACTCGTCAAATTCTGTCTGGCGAAGTGATTTGCCTGTCGACCGGTTTTTTCAACGCTCGAATGTCATACGAACCAGAGGACACAGCATGAAGTTGAGGAAACCACAAATCCGCACCATTGTTGGACAGTCTTGTTTCACAGTGAGAGCCATTAATTCTTGGAACGCACTCCCAGAAATTGTTGTGACAGCACCTTCAACCAGCTGTTGGAAAAGACAATATGATCTGACTCAGTTAAACTGTTTTTGTTCCATGTTTTGTTGTGAACAGGTTACATAAGCTTGCTTTCTTCCGATATTAATTTAATTTAATTTAATTTAATTTAAAGTAGCACTATCATCGATTGAACGTTTGCAGATTCTGGCAACATCGCGCTACAGTAATATCTAGCATCTGCTTTTATCAAGCGAAGGAATGCACAACGCCATTTCTTTTAACAAAACAAACAAGCCACAAGCCTCCTTACTTATTGAGTAAAAATTGGGTACGTCCTCGTGCACCTGGGAACAAGCTGGGAGCAAGATAGATGGCGCCACAGTATTTTCGTACGATTTTCAATCGGTGATAGTGCCACTTTACGGAGTGTACAGGGCCGGATTAAGAGGGATGCTTTGGGTGCTGAAGCACCGAGCCACTGGCCGAAAAGGGCCTCAAAGGTTCCTTACGGTTATGGGGAAAATAAAATAAGGTACTATTTTAGGCCGCTAAAAATTCCGATGACGCATCGACTCTTTCACCCAACACTTCCAGGAGCCGATGACCATATCAGCCTTTTGCTCCATTCACATGATGGGGCGAGGGATAATCGTCTAACTGGAAAATCGCATAACTGGAAGAACGTATAACGGAAAACAGTATAACGAAATATCATCTAACAGGAAATTCGTATAATGGAAAAGCGTCTAACTGGAAATTCGTATAATGGAAAATCGTCTAATATCCCTGCCTCGCTCGCGCTGCCGCGCTCGCTGCGGCTATACATATAACATCAGAAACCGCAGTTAGACGTTAATCCAGTAAGACGTTTATCCATTATACAATTATCCATTATATGATATTCCGTTTAGATGCTTTTCCAGATTTTTTTTTAGGCAGATTTTAGACAATTATCCCATTAGACGATTTTCCAGTTAGACGTTCGTCCCCACATGATCGCCTCAAAACGGATGTAAGGGCCGCCAGAGGCATGTTACAATAAAAACTTGGATGTAAAGAAAGATTTCTTCAAAAGTGCAACATGTACTCTAAACATGGCTGAACCTGGTATTTAAAACTTAAACATTTTATCCACAACAAAATGTAAGGTACTGATTGTTTTTTTTTGGTATATAAAAAAAAAAAGCCATGCCACGCATCTGAAACAGCCCGCTCGCGTCAATTTTTTTTAGTACCATTCCTGAGAATCACTGAATTAATTTTTAGTGGCCTAAATGCAAAAAAAAAAATTAAACTTTTAATGTTATTACAAAAAAAATTGTTTAAAAAAAAGTAAACTTTTTTTGCGGGTTTGGGGGCCACAATAAATCTTAAGCACCAGGCCTCTACGAGGTTTAATCCGGCCATGGGAGTGTACGGCTTTCGAGTTTTCTGTACTTAATAACCATGTTAATGTTGAGGACAGTGATTCGTTCATGGCTCGCGACACGAAAATAATGTACGTATGATACACGTGGCATACGGCGTCGATTTATGACAACCGAAAAACCAATTCCTACTGTAGTACAAAATGACTGACTGGTTTATGAATGCCAGTCTTGTTGGATTTTGAATTATCGCTGCGTGATGCTATTTTTTCCTTCGTTGGTTGATCACCATAGAAGATCTTCTTTGTACGAGACTAGATAGGCACATTTTGGAATAGCAAGAAATGACAATGCTATAGGAATGTTTAAAACTATTGTTGTATTGAGTTGTTTATGATAAATTTCATTGTTGTCATATGAAATTCATTTTAGTAAAAACTGGAAACTCATCGTAAATAAATGATTACAAACAAAAACCGGATAAATTTTTTTATTTAAATAATCAAATATAATTGAGAAAATTGCATCTGTTTAAGTGCTGATGGCTTTACGAAGTAAATATTCTTAAAGCACAACAGCACTTAAACAGATGGAATTTTCGCAATTGTGTATTTGATTATTTAAATTAAATTGCATAAATTTTATCCGTGTACATTTTAACAAGTAAAGTGAAACAATATAATATAACCCTCTTTTAACCCTATATATCATATAACCCAAAATCATACAATCATAAACCTTTTTTTAGGGCACACTTGATGTTTGTTTGTAATCCGTGCACTACCTTTTTAACGGCACGCAGTGTTGCCGACTAAAAACTGGGAAAGTGCGGGAATAATTGTTGGCTCACCAGCATTGTTACATTTCTTTATTGTTCAGTCTATGCCTTGCGGCTGGAGTTTGCTGATTGGCATTGTTCCCTAAATAAATATTCGTGCTGAGCCTACTGGTCTCGCAAACAATGCAAAACAATAAATTGATCGTTCAGGATCCTGTAACTCAGGAATGGCTCGGCCAATTGAAAAAGTGGTCTCTTTGCGGATGAAACAGATTAAAATTTCTTGCTTAGATCGTAGGTGTTGAACTCAACTAAACTGAACACAACTCAACTACTATGCTTAGATCATGTTTCAGATTTTAGGTAGATGCAGTAATTTTTTCTGAAACTCGGGCAGATCAAGAAGAACAACAACAAGTAAACAGTTGTCAAATTTACGTGTGGCTCCATATTTTTACTCTTGCACAGAATTGCATAATTTTTGGTATAAATATACCTCCCATACTTCCTATTATCTGGTAAAGTTTGGTCGAAAAAAATTGAATAGGAACGGAGATATTGTTTTTGTTTTGCTGGCATGAGGACTTCTATCATGTACTATGATAATGGAAAGCCTTATTGCTTGCAAATTAGCCCTTCCTTGATGTCTGTGGTTTAAACCTTTTTTTTTTCGGACCTTTGTATTCGTATGGACTTAATTTCTTTAAACAACTTTTTGTTTCCGAGATTTTTAATGAGTCTAGTTAAAATATTGATCACATCAGGCGCAGGGTTATTTCCCAGATTATTTGTAAAACAGCCTACCTTGAAACTGCTTTTGAATTCAGCTGGAAAATCTGGAAATGTGACGGAAATTAGTGATGTAAAAAGTGTTTAAACCTTTTCAGATAATTTCTAGCAAATGTTAAAAAAAAACACTTATTTTAACAACACGTATTATTTTTTTAAAAAGATACTGGAATATGAAGAACCAGGAGTGGAGAACTGATTCTTTATTAACCGGCGTTTGACTTAATCAGGAGCTTCGGTCGCCCCTTTAATTTGCAGCTACTGTATTAAAAAAAGTTGAACGTTGTCGAGATCTAGCATGACTTTTTTTTTTTAGATCTACGCACCAACTAATTTTCCTAACAAGCTACCATAGATTAGGAAGTTAACTAGATATCGCGTATTACTACTTCCAGGCTACACGGGGCCCTGGCGGTAGATGTGGCTACTAAAACACCATTGCTAATGCTTTGTGTGCCAAGTGGGTGTGTTTCTAAACT
>JAHWFP010150267.1:1006-13527 GCA_023313725.1 Lithobius niger | reverse complement strand
TTCAAACTATCGTTGGAAAGATAATTTAATTTGCTAAAAGAAATGCCGGAACAATGTACGCCGTAAATCTATTAGTTTCTGCGTAATTTGAAGGAAAGCATATTAGGACGTCTTCAAAATGGCGACCATGCAATATACCAAATGTCGTGTATCTCCAGAACTAATTGATCAATCTTATCTTGCGACCTACCGTTGGAAAGATAATTTAATCTTCTAAAGGAAATGCCTGAGCAATGTATCCCGTAAATAATTTAGTTTTTGTTCAATATGAAGGAAAAGGTGACGTGTATGTAATTATTGCCGCTTTATATGTGGTTCTTTTGGAAACGGTAAATTATTAAAGCTGTGTCGTATTGTTCACAGTGCGTCACTTGAGCAGTGGCCTTTACAGGCTCATGGTAGTGTACAGGAAAGTAATTGTTTAATATGACAGATGACACCTCTCTTAGTACACTTGCAAGTCTATAGAGGCTACGTAATTTCCCTAGCTGTTGCCATCCATCCCAGCATATCAATTCAGCTGATTTTTGTTGCTTCCCCTTTAACGGCTGCCTGAATTGTCAAGTCATCACCCTGATTCTGATAACCTCATTCGGCAGATTATGATGGCCTGCGATGCTAACCTTGTGTGCATACCTACTTTGTTTTACGTGCGATCCGCCGATGCCTTCAGAATGTTGTCTGCCCTTCCTGGTTTTGCAACAAAGGCTTGAACAAAGTTTTCATTCTAGCCACTACCTGCTAACTCACAACCAATCTTTGAAATTACTGCCATTTCTATGTGCAGTTTTGTGATGGTTGATCGGCCTTAAACTGGTGTCTGTGATGAATTGATCTTCTTAAGAATACTTATCATAATGTTCATGGCATGGCGAACCATGGATGAGGAATTCACATCATATACTGGGAGCATTTACCTTTCAAACCTTCATGGATGTTTTGACGGGAATGGAAGGCTACCCATGATAACACTTTACCTTCGTGGTCAGCCTTGCTTCTGGTGGATTAGACCAGTCCATCATTTCCACAGGTGTATCAATGGTTTTTTCTTAGACCATTGGTAACGGTGCACCACATGAACGATTAGTCGTACGAGAAAGACTTGTGGAGGACTCGGGCAAGCCTATTCTGCTTTATTATTTGATTGTCCTAGGTTGAGACTGGTTGTCAAAGACATACCTACTGGTGGGTGAAAGATGAGACATGCCTGTTTCATAGAATGAGTTCGCCGATGTACTGAAGGCTGTGTTATGTTCTATATTATCAATTGCGTGCAGCACAAGTGAATACATTATAGATAAAAAAAAAAAACCACAGAATAAAGCCAACTTAAATTACACATATAAAGTGGCAATAATTATGTGTAGATTTTGTTTTTCTTCAAATTAAACAAAAGAGACCTACGGCATACATTGTCCTTGCAGTTCTTTTGGCAAATTAAATTATATTTCCAACAATAGGTCGCAGGATAAGAATGATATATTCGTGCCGGAGATACCACAGATTCGTATATCGCAAGATAGTCATTTTTATGCCGTTATAATATGTTTTTCTGTATATTAAACAAAATCTAATATATATACAGCAAACAATGCTCTAGCAATTCTTTTAACAACTTAAATTATCTTTCCAACGATAGGTTACACCATAATATTGATCTATTAGTTCCATAGATACAAGAGATTTAGTATATCGCATGGTGGCAATTTTAAGGACGTCATAATATGCTTTCCTTCAAATTACGCATAAACTAATAGATCTACGGCGTACATTGTTCCGGCATTTCTTCTAGAAATTAAATTACCTTTCCAACGATAGTTTGCACGAAAAGATTGATCGATTAGTTTCACAGGTAATTGAGAATTAACATATCACACGGCAGTCATATTATGTTTTTCTTCAGAATAAACCAAAACTAACAGATTTATGGCATATATTGGTCAGGCATTTCTTTTAGCAAATTAAATTATCTTTCCAACAATAGGTCGCACGTAAGGATTGATCGAATAGTTCCGGAGATAATAGAGATTTAGTACATCGCGTGGTGGCTATTTTGATGACGTCATCACGGCTATATGTGTCACTTCCGGGAGTGTCTTCCGGCGGATTTGGAAACTAGAATGTGTGTACAGCTTCCATGTGTAATATGCAGCTTGTTGCCGGAACTGAAATGTTTTGGCACTTTTTGTCACTAACAGCACGTACTACAAAACTGAACTCTGCTGATAGGTTAGAAAAAAGACTGCAATAGCCCTCCGATGGAGACAGATATCCCAAAGTAAAAGTCACAGGAAATCGCCACGGGTCACGGCAAGCACCTAAAAGCAGCCCAGTGAGGACAATGCAGGAAGAAATGCTCCACTGTTTCCTCACCTGAGTTGCATCACAGATTGGGGAAACACTCCAACCTAATCTTTAATCATAGGACCTGAACCTCACATGCCAAGTGTGCAACCGGGACAGGATACCAGCATCTCACCTGGACATACCACAAAGCTAAGCTGGTTCACACACCAATGGGTGCAGAAGGAAGAGCCCCCTCATTGTCTTTGTACCAGCCCATTCCAATTGCCAGGCTGTAGAGGCGTGAGCAACCAGAACAGCCGGAGGTCACACGGGAATACCAGGACCTCAATCGGGGTTAGCTCAAGACAAACAGCTACTATGGGCTAGATTATCGGCCACCCCGTTGCCGAAGCGGCCAGAGTGCCCGCGAACCCACTGGACTCTAACACCCAGACCTGATTGAAGGGCCCCAAACAACTTCCACCCAAATTTCACAGCAACTGGATGCGAGACTTGCAAATCCGATAAAGAGCACTACAGAAAGCCAACACTAGACGCCTAGCCCGACAGTACCATGACATCAGGAAGGTGCAAATCCAAGCCAATGTCGATGGCAATGCTGATGGTCACCAGTTCGCCAACAAAAGCAGAAGGCAAGAAAGGCATCGAGCAACCATATTCAAGGCCAAAGTCTTCAAAGAAGATACCCACTCCTCCCTTCCAACAATCCCTGTAATAGGAAGCATCACAGCACACGCCACTGTCCTGTCGAATCACAGTTCCATCACCAACCGTGCAACAGTTGCGTACAGCATGACACCACAACCAAGGGTCGTGCACTCAATTCCTGTACAGGACAGCACCTTTGCCAAACCCTAGTCCAGGAGCAGCGAAGCCCCTAGACCTGGGATGCCAAGTTATTGCCAAGCAAGTGGCACGATGGTTGTAAAATCCAAAACATTTCTACCCAGAGCCACGCCTACCCCGAGAAACGGCCCTTCATTTCATTTTATTCTCAGGAGCCCTGGTCCATAGCCGCACGCTCCTTTTTGCAACTTACAACAGGCATATAATACGCATCCAGGCGTCCAGGCATGCCAGGCGTCCTTGTGATATAATACAGGCATGCCAATCACAACATAATATAATACTAGACCAAACTGACCAGGTACACATACCACAGCCCCAATGACCACTCTACCCGTGCACCGTAACAACAAAGTACCCTGTCAAAGCATACAGTTGAAGTCCTCCAGCGAAGTCCATTGCAAACACACGAAGCACACTTAGTATACTAAGCATACAGCACTGAGCACTCGGGAACTCAGCACCATTGAAGCACACTTGAAGCACTGCCAGAACACACAAGAAGCACTAACCGCTGCAACATCACTAACACACGGAGCGAGCGAACCACGCTGTATCGCTGTCCAGAACTTCCAGCCAATGGTAAAGACCAAAGGATCAGTCATGTCAAGCATTTCCCAGGAGTGGCGCAGACCCCTCACACTAGACAACGAGTCAGTGCAGATCGAAAATGACGGAAAATGTAGGTCTTCTGCTACATCTAGAGTAACCGAGATAGCAACCATCACACACACAAGACTGGATGACACAACTGGTACACACCTCTGTACCTTAACCTTCAACGAAGGTATACTGACGCCAACCATTCCAGATTGCTTTGTCGCCCTTAAACACGGAGCTAATAATAGCTCGCGAGTGCGGCGTTCGACGACGGGCCGACAACCATGAGGTTAGCTGAATTGAATTGAATTGAATCGTACACGGCGATAGCCGTGTAAATGTATGATTGAAGTCCTCTATCCAGCAAAACTAAAACCATTAATTTATCCGTTTTTATTCAATATATTTCGACCAAACTTGGCCAGATAGTAGATACAACTTTTCCCAACTTTACACCAGCTTTTATGCAATTCCGTGCAAGAGTAAACGTAGGAAGCCACACGGAAATTTTGAAAAGTGTTCACTTGTTGTTGTTGTTGTTCTTGTGTGACACGGGTTCAGAAAAACTACTGCACCTACCTAAAATCTGAAACATGATCTAAGCCAGAAATTTCCTTGGGCTTCATCCTCACAGAGACCACTTTTTTAATTGGTCGAGCAATTATTTTAACCATTGTTTTGCATTGTTATAATTAGGGACTTTTCCACTCAGCAAACGCCAGTTTCATTCTTCGTGCATGTGTTGTGTTTTTGTTACAACGTTGATTGTTGACGGGTCGTGTTTCAGCTAAACGGATATAGTTTTAAACCAAACTAAGTAACGTTGTTAATTTCGAGTTGGCAGCTAGAAACGATAGAATGGCGTATTCATTTCGCAGATTCAAGATTTCAGACCTGAGATGAATTGTTTCGAAATGGGCTGCAACAATCGACTGCATCCATAAACCTTTGTAGCGTGACGCCATAGCTGTAAAAAAGGAACACGGATTACAAACCAAAACGTCAAGTGTGCCGTAAAAAAAAGGGTTATATGATTGAAGTTTTACTTTACTTGTTAAAATGTACACGGATAAAAATTGATCATTTTTAATTGAACTAATCCAATGTACAATTGAGAAAATTGCATCTGTTTAAGTGCTGTTGTTCTTTACGAATCATATATTTAAAACATAAAGCATATTTGTAAATATTTGTTAGACAAAATCGTTTGCCAACAATGCAGTAAGACTTTCAGTTTATTGCCCTCGTAGCTTCGCCGCTCGGGGAAAGTCTTACCGCATTGATGCCGAACGCTATCGTCGAACTGATACAGCTGAGCGTTTGTAGTTACAGCTGACAGAGCGCATGACAGAGCGGTGGGATTGCGGCTCTAATAAAATTCAATTAAATTCAATACAATTCTAACTGATAATCAGCAGTAATATCACGAGAGCGTATAGTTTTTTATCGATACATTTTCTCAATCACGAGTTTTTCTGAAGTTGAAGTTGAAGTTGTTTTTATCAGCTTGGGAATGTAACAAGTGGTTGAGAAAATTTATCGATACTTAAACTACGCTCGAGTTGTATTTGAAACGAGAACATACCGGCTTCTTTATACATCACTTCAACTTGCACAATACGGCAGTGGCTTCTTGCTTGAACTCACAATTCCTGTGTGCACGAAATGATGAAAGTGTGTGTACATATTGTTGCCAGATGAACTCACTGGTACGTTTAGTGTTTCTAGGATTGGTATTTTCTACCGCCGCCTTCATAAATAAGGCAATTATTTTTCCCTAACAACCCGTCACAAATTTACCGAAACCGAAAGTAACTCGCCGTGATAGGACGAAGTAGCTTATCAGAGCGCTTCAACCAAAGTATAATATGTTGTTTATTTTTAATGAAAATATTGTTTCTTAGATTTAAAATAAAATATGCTTCGTAAAATTCTAAGTTTTACGATAATTATTATTAATTTATTTCATACTAATTCAAGTATTGCGCAGCGCGCAGTATTGACGTCCTGTGGGTTGCCTTTACCGATATGCTATTGCTTTGCATATATAGTAGCGGCGTTTGACCTAACCTATGGCCTCACGCACTTGGATTGCCCATCTTCTGCCACCATGGTAACCAAAGATTAAGCGCACGTCGCCGGATATTCAAATAATGTGTCATTTGGCTATCAGGTACGTCGTATACGTTTAGAAATTGGTTTAGGCCTACCAAATGCAGTTCTTGCAAACGTCTGTTGTACTGCGGAAAACAAGATACCAGGCGAGTCGATCGTAAAAACCAAAATGGAGCGATGAGGCTGACCGTTTAATCTGATAAAATACCGTGTGGTCGTTTAATCATTGTTAATGCACGGGGGTGACGTCACGCTAATACATCCCTATGCTAAAAGTGTAGTATATACGGTTAATGTGAAAACCCACACACGTCACAGTGGGTTAATTTTGATTATCCACACTTTTTTGATAATCTAACACTTTTTACGAGGATCTACACAACCCCTGCTCCACCATGTGACATATGACCCGACTTTGTAAAATTACCGTACACAACACGAATGCAACCAGCATAAACGGGGACATTTACAACCTGCGACATTTTTCTTTCTAGCCTAACACGGAAAAAAAAAACTCGCGTACTATATGCTAGACCCCCACCCACGGAGGAATGGCCCAAACCGGCAATTTTTCGTTCCGACGGTACGAAAACTAGGCTACTGACACTTCCTAAACACACCTAAAAACGTACGAGACTCAAGCGAATAGCGAATTTTTATACGCTCATCTTGTTTAAACTATTAAAGTAGGAAAAAAATACAGTTTTACCTTAAACACAAACATCGGTATTACGCAGCGTCTCTCCCCTTCGGTCGGCCTTCATACACAGGAAGCTTCCAACCCCGTTTCTAAACCGGAACTTCCGTTCAGGAATTTACATTAGTCGTATGTAAAAAATCTTAAATCTTTGAAACAAGTCTTTAAAAAACTCTAATAAACACAAAAAAATTAGCTCTACGTCACACCTTAGCATTAAAACACATATCCGTGAGGTGTAGCCGATTTACCGCGGATATTCGCGGCTTGCAGCGCTCGTGCGATTTCCCTCCACACCTTCGATTGGACTAGCCGTTTTTCGCAGACGAGCGAATATCCGCGGTAAATCGGCTACACCTTACGGATATCTCTTACTTAAGGAGACGTGATTGGCTGGTGGCTACCGTTTACTGGGTTGCCATTGGTTAATTGTTGTTATAAAATTATGACGGCATATTCTCGGACTAAAATGTCAGACTGCCTGTGTCGACACTGGGATAAGTAATTGTGGGTCATAAAAAAAAACTTTAAGTTATTGTTCAAGTTGTCACTGTTGCATCAAGTTGTATCATACAAAAACCCCATAAGGGCAAAGTGACCCACCAAGTTTTGGCCGTAGAAAGTAGTGATATCAGAGCCAAAATGGCTGCCGCCAAGTTCGTGGTCCGAACCGTGATCACTCGAGCTTAACTGACAATCACCGAAGTGTCAGTTAAGATTGAGTGATCAAGGTTGAGACGGAAAACTTGGGTGGCAACCATTTTGACTCTGATATCACTACTTTCTGTGGCGAAAATTGTATGGGTGCCTTTACCCTTATGTGGTTTTTGTATGATGTCACCCCTTTTGGTTGTTTTATGATTTTGCTATATGTATAAGTATTGATTTTGAGCTCCATCTGAAAATATCATTGTTATTCGTTTCTTGAACAGCCTGAAGAAAATCGTCACTTTGGTATAATTAATGGTCGCTGATTAATTATATTTCCAATAAAGTGCCTGTTGTATGACATTTGATTGTAAAACAGAAACAACTGAGCACGATAAGTTTAGTTTAGTTTAGGCCTATTTAGATTATTTTTTTTGGTTTTCTTTTTTCAAGGAGCGGTAACCCTTCACGGATTTTCTTCCCCATAAACAGTTTAGAAATGCCGAGGAGATACTTTGTTTATTTTAGAGAAGTTACAATTACATTGTTTCATTTCGATTTAACTGTGAAACGGAAACAATAATCTAACCGAGGGGCTGCATTGTTTCTCGGCTATGGAGGACAATTATTAGAGTGTGTTGTTATTAGAGTGTTAGGTAATAGTTTGCAAGGTTAGTTGTGGCGTTCGAGCCACCTACAGTGAAGGCCGGATCAGATCAAGACAAATCAAGCACGTAAAATCAACCATTGACATAGAAGCAAGCGCAAGTTTGCTAGGTGCTGCCATCTCTACACCAAGCGGCGAAATTTCAACCTAACCGACGAAGGTTCCAAATTCTGCCAATCGGTGACGCCACTTGGCAAACTTGTGGCGTCAGTATTTGTTGCGCCTTCTAGCGGAGCATTGTGGAAGGTAAAGATGATCCGGTCTTTACTGTAGATGGCTGTGGTTCGACTTGTGGTTCAGTCCTCAATAAAATCAAAGGAAAGGAAAGGAAAGGAAAGGATAATTATTTTAATAACAGATGGCGTGTTCCCAACGTTCACGAAAATAGCATTACAAATTATTACACTCTTTGGATTTAAAGCATCCCTAAATGTCAAACTACAACAGGCATCTATAGCAGTCAGGCATTTCAGGCATACTGGCTGCACAAATTATTTTGTTTGAGTGGAATTAGCTACTAATAATAATTAGCATGAAATCAACGATATTGAGATACCTCTTACGCATTGAAATTCTTTATGCACAGCTCTGAAAGACGACTTTCTGTTGTCTATACTCGGTAAACCCCGTCGATCTATACAATTTCCCAAGCCTTCTGTCGTATTAATATTTAGTTTAAAATACTAGAAAACGTCGGGTTAATGTCTCGGGTAAAAGAAGCAGTAGCTAGCCTTCGCTATGTCGTGATGGTGTCCTTACTTTGAAAAACAATTCAATTCAATTTTATTACAGAGGCCCTGACCCAGCCCTGAATCAGACGTCAACAATCTGATGGGTGAAGTGCTAGCGTGCTTCTAGATAACTGTCGCGTGCGGCAGATAACCCAGTGGGGTCGTGCTCCATAACATCAAAAGTAACTGTATTGTAGCTTGAAAACTAAGATCAAGCGTCTGATACTGGATGTCACCTGTATTCATTTATCAGTAAGTGAGCCTACTTGGCTACAGTCAGTTCGTCTCGTGGTGCCCAACGGCGTTTAAATGTCGTTTGACTACACGGAGGCAAATATTCGCACACCTTCTTACAGCTTATTTGGAACTCTACGACTTTTATACTGTATTCCACAATTAGAACTCAGGCAATCACGAACTAGCGCTAAAAGGAGTGCGCACCCCCTCAGAGAATTTGTCCCCAGTTTTAGGCCTAATGCATTTATGTAAATCATTGGTATTAGGCTACCATACGTGCATTTAGGACTTTCGAAAAAGAAAGATGTTACATTTTAGTGATTTTACAATAGAGTGTACTAATTAGCCTTTATTTTCTCTCAGCCAATGAAAACTCACGACGGCTGCTGCTGCTAAATTTAAAAGCACTTCCAATTTCCTACTTTTTTTTACGAAATCAATACTGAGTAGCAACCACAGGAAGCCGTAATTGCTTGGTGATACTGTAACGTTATGAAATGTTGCTGGGAAGGGGGAAAGAGACTATTTTCGCATTGGCAGCACACTGGTGGAATGATCCATGCCGTTGGGCGTGTAGACCGGCTGTATCTAAATGTGGAATATCATATACAGAACCTTCCTAACCTTTGTTATAAACAAAGCCGCTTTCCGGACAAGACCATGATTGAGAAAAGGGAGAGGAGGGGAAGTGACAAATATATCCAAGAGTTTTTTTTTTTTCTAATATACTTTCTGGTTAACTATTTTAAAAGAATTTCGTAGTCAGAACTGTTCAGCCTGCAAATCAGGCATCCTAGCAGTATAATCACCGGAAGGTATACTACTCAGCTTGTCACTGTACTTCTCCGTGCGTATTAAAAGAGCAATGTAAAAGTATATTTTAATTAGCGAGAGTTCCACGCCCGTGTAAACCCGTTGATTCAGTAATCACAAAAAAAATTTATCCCAATTCACGACTGTTTTGAGACTGTTGCCTCATTGCTTGATATCACGCGCGTGGCGTTTTGGGAAGGTTTGCGTATGAAAAATGGCTGTCGATCGTAATCCAGGTGTTGTTACGTCGGCCGTTGTTACGTCGGCCATTGTTACGTCACCCACACGTCAGATACCTCGCTCGCATTCCTCAACAAATCCGTCACCTTTCCTGGGCTTTTATTTTACTTACATTGGTTGAGTCTGAGGACTTTACAAATATATACAGTGTGGCTTCACTTCCACACAACAGTCACTTTGGAATGCTCTCTTTAGTATGCCAAGTTCTGATTGTAGTTTTGGTAGACAGTGATTGCAGGAGAAGATGAGAGGCCAAATGAGATTAAGATTACGGTGGCGCACACGCTGTTTCTGGGAATTTCGTATAAGGGTGACTAGACGGAATGGTTAAATTCGCTAGGTGAAACGTGCTTGGCAGGGCCGTAAATATCCGGGATGGGGGGAGAGAGAGGAGGCCAAGGAGGCAAACTTCTCCGCTAAACAAGGTTGAAGATCATGTCATCAGGTGATCGTTGTACAAGCAACAAATGGCGCAACAATCGCCTGCAATCTATTCCATTCGTTCTGAAAGAGTGTTGCTGCGTAAGTTCAAACCCAAGCAGAGTTTGGGGAAAAGCCTAAAAGAAATTGCCGGTGTGGCTGCGACTCTGATGTTTTTACAGTTTTTGCCGGAGGCGGGGAAGGGCAGTGGAGGAAGGAATTAGGAAAGAAGGTGTACAAACTATCTTTTTTTTTTATTGGGGTGGGTGGGGGGAATTTGTCGTATAAAAATGAATAGGTAGGCCTATGGCTTTGGATACTTGAAAGTGTTGGGGGTTATGGTTTATTCCTGCAATTAGAATAAAGGTAATAACAAGGAGCCCTATGCAAAGGGTGTGCGCCAGCTCATAAAAATAGTTTCAGTTGCAGTCGTAACTACAGCGGTAGTTAGAACTTAAAAAAAATAGTATTTTAAAAATTAGTGTTTTTAAAATAGGTACCTAGCTAAATGCCTGTCAACGTGAACTAACAGTAATGCCGACTTGCTACATTTTTCGAAGTCAAAACTGTGTTGCAAATTATCGCGAAACGTCGCCGGAACTGGGCATTTACTGAACAGAAAGATAGTTGCTTGACAATATCGTAATTACATGGAGTTTTGTTGGGTGAAAAAAAAAAACTAAAAAAAAAAAGACGTTTTTCGCATTGATGAACATGACGAGTATGGTGAGAGGATTCACCATGTCGCGAATTCAAGCCGGCTCCATTCTAATCGTGGAGTATGTACGATACCATAGTGGGTTAGTGTCACGGTATATAGACAAGTAGCTGTACACTGCGACCACATGCTTTTACAGTGATCTGTTAAATTTTACTGTACGTAACATTAGCGGACATTTTCTACAAGAATTGAGGTCCTTTTTCAATTTTAGTAGGTTTAATAAATAATGGTTAAATTATTCAGTAAATACCTTCTCACCGTTCTCGTGCTATTTCTCGTAGCACGCTGCTAGAAATAGCATTTGTAACTTTTACATAGGTTAGAGTGAATGTAGCAATCCGTTTTCGTGTGAGAGAAAATTAAGAAAATTTTACCTTTGCAACATTTACACACGTCTGAACTACAGTAATGTTGTAAATTTGAGCCATATATGAAAACCAACCGGGAGTAATGTACCTTTAAACAACCAGAATACCGACATTTTTTTTCCCCCTTTAAAATTAAGCGTCGGTGTCAAAAAAAAAAAAAAACAACCAACCCGTATACGTTTTAACGGGTTGGTTCTAGGTTGTTAGTTACCGCATATCCAAAACAAATAGAACAGGACTATATATTTTTGAACCAGGCAGAACGGACTGAAAAATATATATCGATAAACAAACAAACAGCAGTCTCACCAATTTTTCCTGCACCAAATAGGAAGATGTTTGTGAAGCCCCACAATAAAAAGACCGAGCCAGCTGACAGGTAGCTCTTAACAAACGTAAGGCGTGACTTTTGAAAATGAGTCACTGTGGGTGAAATGTGTCGGCCACACATGCAATCATAAGGCTTTTCGTTTTTTAACCTCCATTGTCTGAGAAATAATGCTTTTGTAAAGTATAGTAGTGGTAACAAGAGTGGCGGACTGCAAACTGAGGCTAAGGAGTGGGTGGGGGGGGGGGGGGGGAGACAGCTCCACAACACAAACACGTAAGACATTTTAGCACACCTAAACACGAAGTACTTCAGTATAAGATAACACGGAGCCAGAAACAAAGCGTTTATAAAAACACTAATATTTCGGATCAGTGTTTACATGAATGCAATATCTTCCTTAGAAAGATAAATAAGTAATAGGTATTAGTAAAATCGAGCAGTTATCTTTTAACCAACGGGTGCGATTATTGGCTGGCTCGAGTATGCAAATAGGTCGAGGGCGGAGCCCGAGACCATTTGCATACGAGAGCCGGACAATAATCGCACCCGTTGGTTAAAAATCGATAACCGCTCGATTTTTAAACAATAAATTGTTTATATCACGGTTGGGACGTCAAGCTAATTCGTAGTTAATTAAAACGTTTTGTGTTTGTGAAAATTGCTTCAAGAAAACGTTGATCATCAGTATTCTCGATATGACTGAATATCATACCATTTTTGCTTCTGGAGGGGGAAGTGTGTGATAGGTGGACGAGTCCTTTCGCTCAGACTTTGTGGAGG
>JAHWFP010150266.1:4154-15801 GCA_023313725.1 Lithobius niger | reverse complement strand
TCAAGCTGTATCGTCACATTATTGACCAGGTCGACCATGAGAAATTGTGCGATTCCCTGCATTCACTAGAATGCTGGTCGAATCTTTGGCAACTAGCTCTTGCGGGCGATAAATGTAAGGTGTTCCATGTGGGATCTTCAAACAAATTTAAAGTATATGAAATTGCAGGTCAGAAACTAAAACATGAGTTGACATGCAAAGACCTTGGTGTGTGGTTTTGTAGCAGCTTAAAGTGGTCTACACATTGTGCTCAAATTGTCAAATCAGCCCGACAGAGATCTGCCATTGTCCGTCGATGCTTCTCGTCTGGGGATCGCAAGACGCTTTTCTGGGCATTCTGCGTTTTTGTTAGACCCATCCTGGAATACGCCTCTCAGGTCTGGTCGCCAAATCTTGTAAAGGACATAAATCTGGTTGAGTCGGTCCAGCGATCATTTACGAAGAGGCTGCGAGGTTTATCAAATTGTTCATATAAGGAACGTCTGCGATTGTTGGGGGCTGACACTCTGGAGTTGCGCAGGCTCAAACTTGATTTAACACTGACCTTTCTGATACTTCATAGCATGGTGGATTTTAATTACGGGTATTTTTTTGAGCTTCGAAAAGATAGTGTGACTAGGGGGCACTCGTTGAAACTGGTGGAGAGGAGTTTCTCCACGACATGTCGGCGCCAGTTTTTTTCGTTTAGGGTTGTGAAGGCCTGGAACTCTTTGCCGAATCATGTGGTAACGGCCACCAGTGTTGCATCTTTTAAGGCAAAACTATCAAAATTAAATATCCATCTCCTGTCTTATACCCATTACTCATTAGATTAGTTTGGCGAGTCTTTTTAGGCTATTTTATTTGTACAACCATCTTTTGTCGTTTCATCATTCTTTTAAATTTTGTGGGCGGGTGTAAGTGACCTTTTATCGGCCCTGCCTTGTCCTGTCGTGATTTTTGTTTTGCACGACAAATGAATTATTTATATTTAATATACGCAGAACGAAATTCCGGGTGTGTGCAGCCAGAATGGGTGTGGAAGGGGAGTACTTCATGCGGGAAGCATACAAATCCTAAAGCAGAGCTCCCAATAAAAACTGTCAGAGCCACACAGCTGGAAAATAATACACAAAGAGCGAAGCTTCGTGTGTGTTTGCAATCAGAACGGCAGGCTGTTGACTTTTGAAAGAAAAAAAAAACGGTCTGAAAAAAGAAATGCTACTTCCGACAATTCGAGACGATTAGTCAGTGGACGAACTGCCTGCGGACAAAACTCCGAACACCGTATCTTGCTGACCTGTGACGTTAACCATCAGTTGAACTTCCGTGAATGGGGACAATATTCGTTAATGGCGGGTAGCCACCAAATTAACATGTACAGCATCTAGCCCTATTGAGTTGTCTCTCGCAGAAAACAAAGGAATGCACAAAGCAATACCTTTAGCGCAACGAACAAGCCACGTGACTCCTTAATTATTGAGTAAAAAATTGGGAGGTCCTCGTGCAAATGGGAGCAAGCTGCAAAGATTGACGATATTGCTGTCACTCGATGGAGCCAGGGTATTTTCTTTATATTCTAAAATAGTATGTTGCAAACGCAACCGGAATGGCAAGGACATGGTGATCGCCATCTGCCATCCGACGTTAAAATTTAAAATTACAAAGTTTAAAAGTTTAAAAAGTTTAAAAAGAAGACAATGGCTCGGCTGTAGAGGAAGGGTTGATGGAAGTAGGTTGGGGTCACGAATGCCTTACCACCAAGATTAGACCTACCAGGGACACAATGGTCCCCGATGGCATCGCCAAACGTGAGGGACAAGTGAGGGGCAATGCCAGGTATCATTGTCAGTATTTCTTATACAACAATAAAATAATGCACCGTAAAGCTTGGCCAAAGCCATTTGTCAAACCTAATGTAAAAATAAAAAATGGAGTTCGGCTCTCATAAGAAGTGCGATAAAAGCAGCAGGGTTGTCGGCTACCTATACTGTTCCCTTTGCATTAAAATTGTTTCTTTTTCGTTAGCATAAAGAGCAAATATACTGGATTTAGATTGTTATTTTATTTTTTTCTCACCGTGGCGCCATCTAGTGGCATTAATATCGTTGATTTTTACAACTTGCTTCCAGATGGGCGAGGACGTTCCAAAAATTGTATTCTATAATTCAGAAGGCACGTGGCTTGGATGTTGTGTTAAAAGATATTTCTTTGTGCATTCCTTTAATTGCTGCAAGGAAGCGCTAGAGAGAACTAGATAGCGCTCGATGGCGCTAGATGCCCCAAAATTTCGTTTGGTGGCAAACCGCCTTTAAAGACTATCGACGTTTAAGAGTTATCGTACGTGTAATTTTCACGGTTTGGTAATTAATAATTTGTTTCAATTCTAATTAGTTGTGAATACTCATTTATCGATAATGTTCGCAGGGCCTAAAACGAAATATTGAGGATTACTCTGCAATTAAGATCGCGTGATCATTTCTGTGTTGTTTGGTGCACCATTGCTGCCATTTTGCCACTACCTTGTGGCACGCTGCACTGTATTTGTCACTGTGCTGCTATTATTCACTGGTCCAAATTTCGTTGTTTACCTGGTTGGTCGTCTTTCGCTATTCCCAGCGGGTTTGCAATTTATATTACTAAATCCAGGAATAAAACTAAAACTTAGCAACGGCATGACCTCGACAGGTGGCAGACTTCAGGATAACAGATCAGTCTTTACCACCTTGTAAATATTATTTCGGGCGGTTCACACTTTTGTCTCTGCTTGTATTGGGGGCCAATGCGACCAAGTTTAAATTTATGTCTCTTTTTTTTTCAATATTTTTTTTTTGTCTTTACTCTGTAAATCTATTTGACGTTGTTTTCACCTCAGTGTGGTAAGGTAAAACAAAAGACTGTTGCCCAATTTACATCCGCACAATTGTAAATGCAAATGCGTTATGGATATTCAGTGAGTATAAACTCAAATCAGACTGGCTGCTCGCGGCTGCATGGCGTTGCAGGATGGTTTGCCAAAGGCGTCAAAATCGGTCAATAAACGCTACACTCACTGCTTGAGTGGCTTGTAGGCAAATAATAACAATGCGGCGAATTTAAGCCGACAAATTTGGTTTACATCCCTACAACTTTTATTCTTCCCGACGTCACTGCACGTGTTTTAGTGACTTTGTATGACCACTTAACGCTTTTTCAAACTTTTACATTAGAAAAATAAAAAAGACGGTGCAAAACGGTTACAATGCCCCGCAATAAAATGCGCCAAACCGTGGTAGTGTTCTAGTGTTTTGTGCCAGAAGCCCGTGTTTAATCCAGAAAAAAAAGGTGGAGATGAAAATAAGCCTGTGTGACCTTTTGTACGTTTACAGTCCTATGAAAGCTGTGATATGCACCCAAACCAAAACTGGTGTAAGTGAAGCCGCCAAGTTTCCGAAAAGATCGGACTTTGTAGGGAGTAATATCATTCAACCAGGGAAAGGCCACCAAGGTTAATCCTATTAGCCAAGTTAATGGCACCGAATAATACTTTGGACGTTGAATTGCCACTGCGAGTAGCAACGTTTTAGTTTTCATTTAACTTTCGAACTTTTAGTGAGTGCGATTAACTTTGCTAATAGGGTTAACCTTGGGGGACTTTCCCTGGTTGAATGATATCACTACTTTCAAAGGCCGACCCCTTTTGGAAACTTGGTAGGCTTCTCTTATATCAGTTTTGGTTTTGGGTGGACCGTCTTTGTGACAGAGTCTTTCTTCCAGTTTCATTTAAATTTTTGTGATGGGGCCACTACTTTAGGCTATAAAATATTTTATAACTATAATAGTGGACAAAGTTCGGGCAGAAGAGTGTATGTGGTCACAAAACCCCGAAAACTACTGGCCTTAATAACTAAGCAGCACGACCAAGGCTCGTCTCTTCCCTTACTATGTCACTTATCCTACAAAATCCTTTTTTAACCCTATCGGCACCTGCTTCCCCCCCCCCTCCCCACCCCGCCTCTCTCTCTGCCCTCCCCCGCTCTCGGTCTATTCTGCCTGCGTTAGGTTACGCTAGTCCCTTCTACTCCTGCGTCACCCCACACGCAGATCCTCTTTTCGCTACTAGCCGTCTCTGTCCTCTACTCTCTTCCCCTCCCCCAACAATCATGGGTCGCAAATATTCCAACTGCGGCCGGGGAAATACTTATAGCGAATTAATTATAATTATGTGTCACTAGCGTAAAACGTTTCACCGCCTCATTACAGTACAATCTCTTCGCCACCAGATTACAGCAGGAGGAATGCAAGCCCGCCCCCCCCCCCCCAAAAAAAAATACTGGCCCAGCCACGTTGCGCCAGTCTCTTCTCGGTTACACAAACTGGCCGACAACTCCAACCCCTCCTTGCCACCACGTAGCGCCTACGTAATTATCCGCGGCGGCAATATGTTTTTTTGTTTGCATTTGTCCGAACAGAGTCAAACGAAAATTACAAGCACGAAGAGCAAACGTGAACCGAATGAGAACTGTGAGCAAAGTTAAGCAACCTCACTGGGCCTTGTGTGCACCATATCAGAGGTGAAGGCATTGAAGTATTTACTGCACCGGGTGAATTTTACTAGGTTAATATTTCCTTGAAAACTACATTTTTCGTCAATTTTCCTTGATGCGGGCCATGAACCCAGCCAAGAATGGCTCGTTATACTATCATAACAATGACTCGGTTACTAACAATGCAAATCGTTGTACAAATATGTTCGAATTTGAATTGAATTTTTATTTACGTGAGTCTAAGGACCTTAGTCATACACTCAACTCTAAACTTAATCCTAAACCGTAAACCAAACAACCGAACCGTTTTATACAGAATTCACACTTCTTACCAGATCCCAACAACGGCCACCACCAACTTTACATCAACCAACGATTACAGCTACACAAAGGCTCAGTAGTTACCCAACCAATCAAAGACACCAGTCAACCTCCATCGGAGTGAGTAGGAGATAACACCAGGCACCAACACAGCCGCCACTCTTCAATAGCAGCCCGGACCCATCAGCACACGAACCGGCCTGTCGCCCTGCAAAACCCTATAACCCCCCGGATGGACTGTAGCGTAGTAACAGTATGAGGGGGCACACCCAACACCGTGCACAGTGACACCACGCCACCTCTCAGGGGCTGCCGCCAGCACCAAGCCCAGCGCGGGCATGAGAACAGGAAGTGGCTGACCGTTTCATCCCCTGTGCCACAGCTACAAGCCGGGGTCCTGTACCATCCCATCCTAAACTGGTACTCCTGGAGCAACACATGCCCGGTCCTCAACCGAGAGAGAATCCTCGCGTCCCTCCAAGACAAACGATCAAGAAGCACCGGTGCCGCGACCGTGGGATGTATGTCCGCAAGAACCCGACCCGTGGTTCTGGTTGCCCATCTTGCCTGCCATTCGTCTCGTGATAGTAAATCCAGAACAGGGCGAAGATCTCTAGGTGCCAACGGAAATGCAACCTCACTAGCCTTAACCCCTGACACACTTCCTTCCTTGGCCAGAGAGTCAGCCACCTCATTTCCAAACATGCCTACATGCGCTGGTGTCCACAATATAGATACAGCAGTCCCATTCTGGTGGGCACAGAAAAGCTTCCACCCAATCTCTATTGTGAGTGGGTGGACCACCTCCAACGACCGAAATCCTCTCTTCAGGAAAGCGACACTAGCTGCCGAATCTGTTAGTACCACAAAATTGGAAAATCCAACATCCAAACACAGGTCCAGAGCTATCGAGATGGCTACTAGTTCTCCAACAAAAATCGATGGAAGACCCGAAAGATGGTAGCTACGTTCTAAGCTTAGCTCTGGGACACACACTCCTACTCCACCTTCCCACCGACCAGCATAGAATGAAGCATCGCAAAAAACTCGGACAGCGTCTGGCAACCCTACGCCAACAAGCGCGCCAAGAGCTGCCCCACACCATTCCCAGGGGCACCGTGGGTGAACAATAACTGGAGACCGGAATCCTCTCACTCTGCTGTCTAGGAGCAGGGTTGCTCCCAAGCCCGGCGAGCCCAGAAACTCCCGTGTCCTAGGACCAAGCGACATGTAATCTAAAATCACGCGCGCCAGAGGGTCACGAGAGCCCCTTGCAACGGCACGCAAACAAATAGTTGCCAACAACTCTCTGGCCCGTATTTCCGTCGGCAGTTCTCCCGTCTCTACCAACAATGACGAAACAGGAGTCGACGGCAAACAGCCGGCAACAGTACGCAGGCACACATTCAGGGCGACTTAAATACCCTGGGTTGCCTGCTTGCACCCCGCCAAGATGGGGAGATGGAAGTCTGCACAAGGTCTTCCGTACGTCCTGTAAAAAGCCGTAATGACCGATCAACGGGCCACAAGCCTATTGCTAGCAAGTGACCTGAGAATACGAGACCGTGAAACAATGTTCTCCCTAACGGTAGCAACCTCCTCAGCCCAGGTGAGACGCGGATCCAACCTGAAGCCAAGATACCTCACACTCAACGAAGAGTGCACACGTATCCCATCAACCACCATAGAGCCGGTGATATAGGGTCCTCTTGAAAATATCATCAGCTCCGTTTTCGTCGCTGAAAGGGCGAGGCCTCACCTCAGAGAGCACCGAATTAATGGCCACAGCAAAAAGAGCTGGACTTAGGCAACTCCCCTGCGGGAGCCCCCTGGTCGTGGAGCGAACACCCGACCAGTGACCATTTACCCTGGTAGCATAAGACCGAGTGCCCAAGAGTGCCAAAATCGCATCCCTCAACTTCTCACTCACACCGAGTGCTGCCATAGCGTGGTTCACCCAGGCCACATCCACAGTATCATATGCTGCCCTGATGTCCAAAAACACCGCGACAGCATAACAACCATTCACCCATGCTTCCCGAATCCCAGACTCAAGGAACATGACTGCATCCTGCGCCCCCCTACCCTTCCTAAAGCCAAATTGAGCGTTGAAAAGCCTGCTGGAGCCTTCAATCTGCCAGACAAGACGGCGGACCAAAATTCTTTCGTACACTTTCCTGGCACATGACAGCAAAGCAATAGGCCTGTAGCTGACAACACTAGTTCTGACTTTGCCTCTCCCTAATACTGGGGTAAGCACAGAAAAAAGCCACGTCGGCGGGATGGGACCCCCATCAAACCTAGTTTGAAAGAACGACAGCAGTTCCGCACGCCCCTCCTCGCCAAGATCCTTGAGTTGACTATAGGAAATTCGATCGAGACCAGCAGCACCATCCACACGACATGCATCCAGAGCTGCACCAGTTCCACCTCGCAGAGGGGAGGTTCTACTACCCACGGTGCAGCCTCAACAACTGCGGGAGGAGGCAGACCACTTGGGGAGTTGAACACAAGCGAGAAGTTGTCATTAAATGCCTCAGCCATCTGACCACCCCTCAAAATCACATTGTCCCGACCCAGAACCCAAGTCACTGTGGTCTTAACGTCCTGAGGACGAACCAACGCCCACACTCGCGACAGGGGTAAACCAGACGAGACTTTTCCACATAGCCTAATCCCATAAAGAGCCTTCTCTTTACGGATAATAAAACGAGATTCCTCGGAGACACCGACAAACTCGTACCACCGAGCATCGCACCTCATCCGCAAAAACCGTTGCCATGCCCTCCTACGGTCCCTCACCGCACATGTGCACGCTGTGGTCCACCAGACTGGACGAGACCGTTGCTGCCGATGAGAAATGGACCTATGACCATGTCGCTTCTTAACCCAGCGAGAAACCCAAGGACCGAATATGTTCGACGATGGTTCGCCAACAATGCAATTCACTGCCCTTTATTGCAACAATACCGCAGAGGTATTTGTCCAGATCTCCAAATTCTGCTCATCGCTTTGCTCACCGCTAGCAAATTATGTTGTTAGATATCGAAAAATAACAAACCTTTTGCATAAAAAATGTGACTCCGTAAAAATAATTGCATGATTACACAAGCCCTTACTTCTTCTCAAAAATGGCCATACTTTTCATACACCCCTCCCACATACACCTTCGCGCGTGGCATACATTGCGGCAATCCCAAACTGACAGGGAAGTTGATTAATACAATTCGAATATGCAATCGGAAATTCTTGTGGGCATTTATTAGACTGAGATCCACCGTGTTACAGGCCGGGAAGCCACATGGGCTTGGTTATACAATAATAAATAAACACAAATGCAAACCTATTTCTCTTACCTTTTATACACTTAGAAATGTGTGACCGTCCTATGTGTGACTGCCTGCGTGGTAAGACTTCGGCCTGTGGTCTCCAATTCGAGGGTTCAAATCCCACTCAGGTATAGTGTAACGTAAGATAACGGAAATAGGTTCGCATTTGTATTTACTTATTTTACGTCTTGGCCAGATAACAATACACTCCGAAGATGCTGTGCACTGATAATACACGTCACTGTGTATACCAGTTCAGCCACCACACGACTTGTGCACTCGCAGTACAAATTGTGTGTACTTTTCTTTACTCATGCAAAGCACGCAAAATGTGTACTGACATCCACAATTCGGGTGTAGGCTGAGCTGGAGCACAATAATTGTGTACTATGAGTGCATATCTTCTGAGCTTATTGACAGTATACCCTAGAAAATTTCAGAGGGGATCACGAGAAGTTTCGGGGATCACATTTTTTAAAAATAAATTAAATATTGACTATACATCATTCGGGTTGGTTGTCACGGGGTCTCGTTTTCATACGTATCCACTCGGTGGCTACTGCAAAGCCCTATCGTTTGTGAACCGTTGGCTAAGGACATAGTAAACTCAAATCCCGAATTACCAGGTTATTCATTAGTATCTTTAATTGATAAAATAAGACAATTATTTATCAAAAGTAAATATGCGACTCCCTTCAGCCTCTGGAAATGTTAAGGAGCAAATTAGCCTGTTAGCACGACGGCCTCACATGCAAGAGGTCGGTGGTCCGAACCTGACCTAAGCCACCACTGGCATTTTCGGAACGATGATGGCTCTGTGGTCATGTCGATTACGGCGTGTAAAATACCCTAGGCATTTCCGGTTGGAACCATCTAGTAAACTTGTTGAGCCGTGACTTAGGCTATACTTTATTCCACATTATGTTTGCAGGAAACCGACTGTGTGACCCCACGTTTCCTTGCACTACGAGTGCAAAAACGTGTGGATATCACACTTGTAAAGTCTAAACAGTTTGTTAGAGTCTACGAGTAGGATATTTACTTGTCTTTTGCACTCGTAGTGAAAGGAAACGAGGCGTCATACAGTCAGTTTCTGCAAACATAACGTGGAACAAAGTATAGGAACCCGACAATTCTCCAATATCTGGAAATGTAAGAAAGAAGCCAAACAAAAAAAAAAACTATTGGTCTGTTACGGAGACCTGGATGCATCCCCCCCCCCCCCCCCGGCCCCGCCTCCCCCAAACTAATATTTGTTCACTGAATGTGTACGTTTTATTTGCACAGTGTGAATAGTTCAACATTTTTAGCCAATATCATCATTTCCGTATTTTAACAATTTACGGCTAAATGGGGGGGCTTTCGTTTTTCCACTATGAAGGTCGGCCGTTCAATTCCTGCTTGGCGAGATGGCGCTGAAATGTAAAGGAAGGACCTTCAGTATTAGATAGGCCACCAACAGAGGCCTGGGCACTTTTAAAATAAACCAGTCTTAGTGAAGATTTGACTGAGGCTTTTGTGTTGACGTGGAACACACGTCACATGACACTGATGCATTGTGGGAACCTTTGCTAACACCGTATGATGGAACCCTTCAGCTCCCAAGGATCAATAATCAATTCTGAATGATGATTAATGATGGAGACAACGCCCATCGAACCCTGCAGTTCATTAGCTTCTAGTATATGAACCATAATTATAATTATTAACATGGCAACAACTAAAACGAAAGCAGATTAGCCCATTACATGCTGAACCAAACAAATGACCCTCTTAACTAGTACACTGGATTGCTAGTTAACGAAGGGCCATCTAGGAAAGAAAGAACACAGTGCTCTTAGTTTGATATATTTGTCAGACACATGAAAAATAACATAGAATTAAAGAGCAAGAACGAAATATTCATTTTATGCGAAGTTTCTATAATCAGTCAATACGTAAAGCCTAAAAAGCGCACAACAAATAAAACATGCTCGACGTTTCGAGTCAGCTTCGGCTCATTTTCGAGAGCAAATAAAAACATGTAAAAAAAACAAAAAACAATTTGCGTCATTAAAAGGCAGGAATCCACAAAGTCCGTTTCTGCCAAGCAGAACTGGTCTGGCCAGAAGTCAAAGTCGGACTGTGCCGAAACAAACTTCGGCTTGTGCCTGTCTAATACACAATTCGAGGTCCCTTTCTTTTGCAGTTTTTTTATTTTTATTATTTGTTCCGACACTTTAACTTCTGTCACGACCAGTTCTGCCTGTAGTCCAGTTGCCAAATGCTGATTTTTGGCCTAACCTAAAAAACGTGCTGCACAAAATGTTTTTGTGCAGATAAGTTCTACAATGTGTCCCTACTCCAAAACATAATGATGCCACTTTGGCACCCTTGGTGAATTCAAGATGGCGTCTAAAATGGCGACAACAAAACGGTTCTTTGCTTCTAGGGTCTAAACCGTTCATCCGATTGAAAATTAACCGGTTACAAGTTAAGTTTAGAATAAAATTTCCTTCAAAAAAGGTTCTATTCATATTTTTGGTAAAATTAATCCTTCTTGCAGAAATTCGTTATTGACGTTATTTTAGGGCGTTAACGCATGTTACATGTACAATTCCTGACTTTAAACAGCTGCAGTACCCGTTCTAATCCGGATAAATAGACGTGATTAGGCTTAGATGAAATATGAAGATGTATATTTCCCAAGCGATTTATCTGAATTAGGAGCTAAGCTACGGCAGTTTTCATACGTTGTAGCACGGTGCTTTTCACTCTATTTTCCCACATGTTCCATCTTTAAATTGGTGCACCACCCGTTCTAATTCGGATAAATGGACGTGATTAGGCTTAGATAAAAGATGAAAATATATATTTTCCAACAAGGGTAATTACAGGAAAACCTTTATATTAATTAGGAGCTAAGCTATGGCAGTTTATCTACGTTGTGTGCTGTGCTTTTCGCTCTAATTTACCACAAGTTCCATCTTTAAACAGCTGCAGTATCCGTTCTAAGCCGGATAATTGGACGTGATTAGGCTTAGATGAAAGATAAAGATGTATTTTTTCCAACAAGGGTAATTAAAGCGATATTTATTAATTAGGAGCTAATCAACGGCAGTTTGCCTATATTGTAGCGTTGTGCTTTTCGTCCTATTTTACCACAAGTTCCATCTTTAAACTGCTGCGCCACCCGTCTAATTCGGATAAATGGACGTGCTTAGGCTTAGACGAATTCCAACAAGGGTAATTAAAATGATGTATAACAATTAGGGGCTAAGCTACAATAGTTTTTTACAGTGTAACGCTGTGCATTTCGCGCTATGTTGCCACAAGTTCCATCTTTAAACTGCCGTAGCTTAGCTTCTATTTAATATAAATCGTTTTAATTGCCCTTGTTGGAAAATATACATCTTCATCTTTCATCCAAGCCTAATCATTTCCATTTATCCGAATGAGAACGGCTGGTGCAGCAGTTTAAAGATGGAATATATGGTAAAATAGAGCGAAAAG
>JAHWFP010150265.1:203-11924 GCA_023313725.1 Lithobius niger | reverse complement strand
CTTGAAATTATATAGTGTACTATGCTTGAGGAAATGCTTTTCACTGTTGTAGTAATTCTATACCTGAATTAATTAATATATACAAATATTTGTGTCATTCTAATGCACATCTTCACCTCTTTCTCATCATAAGAGGACTTTTATTAAACTTTTATTTCCCTATGGAGTTAGTCGGTTGTGGGATTCAGTCTGGCGTACTCTTGGCTAGCAGTCCACCACTCTGAACACTGGGATGTGCTTTCTCACGTTGTTGGGGTTTCCCCGCAAGCCCCTCGCAAGGTACGCGGTACGCGTTGAGGTAAACGTTCCTTCCCCGACTAAACGGGAGACAGGGTTGAGGTGAAAGCAGTTTGTGCCGGAAGGTCCAGCTGAACAAGATACACTGAACAAGTCCACCGGCTGACAACGTTTTCTATTCCTCTGCCCTCCTTGTGGAATAAAGACGCAATATCATACTCGGCGATAACCGAGTACAAATCACCCAGCAAAACTAAAACAATTATTAATATCTCCGTTCTTATTCAATATATTTCGACCAGACTTGGATATAGGTAGTAGATAGGTTTGGAATGTTGGAGTGTACAAGAGTAAACAAGCGGATACAGCGACTGCCTAGTCGCACCGGTCTTCTGTACAGTTCCTCCAATTCCAATGTTGAGGCGCACACCTCTATCATGCACTGCAACAGCTATCTCTATTAAACTAATCTAAAAGCAGTAGCCATCACAATCGTCGGTTAAAAATGTGTTAGCTTTTAGGCCTATTTTACATTTTAGGCGTAATTCTCAGTTTTTAGGCCTAATTTTAACCAGCAGTTTTAATTTCGTAAGTAGCAGCTAACGGAGATATGGATTGTCTAGTAAGCCTATTCATTTTTGCAACACGGTGCGCCTATACAGGCACACAGTTACAGTGTTACAACGTAACGCGCAACGTAGCCTATATAGAGCAATGGTAGCAGGGAAGTGACGAGAGAGACGCTTTTGATGAAGCCAACAGCGACTCGTAGCAACTTGACGTTGCCATGGTAACATAATTTTGGGCCTAATTTTCATTTTTAGGCCTAATTTTAAAAATGCAGTTTTAATTTCGTAAGTAGCGGATATAGGCCTAATGGAGAATTTGGTTCGACGATAAATAAGCCTATTCATTCATGCAACAATGCGACGAAACTATTTTAAACGAAGCTAAAATCCATTTGTTTTTATTGAGTGCTCCCTTAGGTTCTAACGTTGTAAACAATGGTCGTCAATACCTGGTACCGTTGCTGAGGTTGAAAAAAGCGACGGACGGACGGACAAAGTCGTTGCAGTAGTCTTCTCAGCCGGTATGGCTGTACAGAAGACTAAAAGTAGGGAGCCCCGGGAGCCACACGTAAAAGACAACTGTTACTTATTGTTGGTCTTGTTCTGCTACCGTTTCAGCAAAAACCACTGCACCTACTTAAATTGTTGAAACATTATCTAAGCCAGAAATTTTGTTCTCCTTCATCCTCAGAGAGACCACTTTTTCAGCCGGTCGAACCATTCCGGAGTTACAGGACCCTGTACGATCAGTTTTATTGTTTTACATTGTTTTGAACATTGTAATCAGGGAACAATGCCAGTCAGCAAACGCCAGCCGCAAAAGGGGTCAAAACATTTGAGCAAGCGAAGCCCGAAGGTCCTATGTTTGCAGCACCCAGATTCCCGAGAGGTCAGCCTCAAGGCCTTGACGGAAGATTTGAATTTGAATTTGTTTATTGAGCCGTGGCCTAAAGCCGTACGCCACTACAAATTTGTAATACAAACACCACAACTTAGACAAGTAATACCAAGCACAAAAATAAAAGAAATGCTAACAATGCTGGTGAGCCAACAATTATACACACGCACTTTCAGGAAACGTGAAGAGGAATGATTTTGGCATGCTTAAAGGTACACGGATTACAAACAAAAAATACTCCTTAAATGATTGAAGTTTCACTTTACTTGTTAAAAGGGACATGGATAAAATTTTAGGATTTTTTAATTTAAATGATCAAATGTAACAATTGAGAAAATTGCATCTGTTTAAGTATTATTGTGCTTTAAGAACATTTTTAATTCGTAAAGCAAAACAGCACTTGTAGTGTCCGCAGCCTACCTTGAGTTCGCTGCAGAAGGAACACAGATAATCGATTGTACGTGTTTAGTAGCAGAGTGTCTTGCTGATATCCAAGATGGTTACAAAAACAATGGCGGCCATCGATTAAACCCGCCTCCTCCAGCAAGACGTAGCCGCGCATAAAATACTTGCAGGACTCAAGATACGCCGCGCACTCAATAAACAGATGCAATTTTCTTAATTTTTTACTTGACCAGATTAAAAACAAACCGGTAAATAAAATATTAATCATCATATGTATTAACAGCCTACCGTACCGAACTTTTGCGAATTTTGTTCCTGCATCTCCTCCGTTAATATTTGCTGAGTGATGGTGCGAATGGTGTCTATGGATAGTTACCATGGTGCTGTTTTGCACCTTAATGCAGAATTTCGATTAGTCGTGTCATTCCGGAGTTACGGGGGGCCCCGATTGACCAGAAGGCAAAAAGGCAAAGGGGAAGAAGGATGCCAAACTGGAAATAAACAGTCATTCAAAGTGCCTGTTATAGAAATTCGGTGCCACCACGCCGTCACTGCAGGCAAGAAGAATTTACAGTCTTAAGCGTGATGCGCTGATTGAGTGAGCGAAGCGAACGAAAATCAGCGTTTGTTAGCCAGTATGAGCAAAATAATGATTAAAGATTCTTACTTTGATGAAGCATGGATGTAGCAATCGTTCACAGTGCCTGTTAAGAGAAATTCGGTGTCACCAAGTACGCTGTCACTTTTATGGTGGTAAGGGAGACGTGCTGATTGAGTGAGCAAAGTGAACCAAAATCAGCGTTTGTTCCTTACTTTGATGAAGCGTGGACAATGGACATTCGCATGACAGAAAAAACCACACTTTTATTACACCCGTCCGGAGGAAGGGCTTCTTCTAGTCTGATGTAGATTTCGCTCGCACCAGACATAGACGAGGATAGGTAGACGGGGAAAGCAGTCATCGTGACAGCCAATCGAAAAGCAGTAAATCATTACTTTCACGGAAGCAGTGAAAAACGGGAAACATGTTCATTCTTTGCAAGGTAGCAATGAAAAAGGGCGAGCGTGTTCATTCTTTGCACGGCAGCAGTGAAAAAGGGCGACCAGCCGGGCAATGTTGATTAGCAGTGACAATCAGTAACAATCCACATGCATTGTTGGCGGAAACTTAGAGCAATCAAACTCTGGGCCCCAAAAGAAACAAACGCTAATGCGACAACAGACGGGGCACAGTGACAAAATGGCTTCCTATTAGACCTGCGTGCTTTACACCAGGTTCAGCTAACATACACTATTTTATTTATCGTAGTCAAATTAACGTCCTTAGCTGAAATTATTAGTCAAGAGAAGAACAGTTTTGCTACGAAATAACAGGAGCTAATGCATACCACACATGTCCGTAGGACTATTTATATTTGTGTGGGCCCTGGAAATGCCTAGGATCTTTCACATGCCACAATGGAATGAGCACGAGTGATCTTCGAGGCCTTTCTCTTCCTGGGGTTGGCTGAAGCCAGGATTGCGCCCGGGTTTAAATCCGGGAATAAGCCAGGATTAGATTCAGGATTAATTCCTGGATTCAGCCCGAGATTAAGCAAGGATTAAGCCCGAGATTAAGCAAGGATTAAGTCCGGGACCTCCGGCATTCGAGACAGTCCTGCTAGCCATTCGGCACCATGACTACCCCCCCCCCTCCCCCATCTCAATGCGTCTATATTGGCGTTTAATCCTGTATGACACAGATTTGCAACGTTAGTCCGAACGTATATAATTGTTGCAAAAGTTATATGCGCGTGGGAGGCACTAAAATGGGGAGAGGGTATCTCCTTTTGAGCAAAAAAAAATGAACTGCACCTTTTTTTTTTAAAAAAAGGTTTAAAATGCAGTGTTTAAGAACGCCTAAGGCCACGCTGGCTTTATTACGTTTTTCAGTTGTTTCGATGGTTTAAGAAATTGTTGATCGAAAGTATAATTGTACATACACCGACGGGGTTTAATATTTTACTAGTAGAATGAAGTAGCATTCGTTCTTCACTGACTCTGGGGTTCCTTGCATTGTATGTAGTTTGCATCTTCTATGCCTACTACGTAGAATATTAGAAACGCTATTTATCTTTGGTTGTGGACAAGAAGGTCTATTCGGAGCTTTTTTGCATATTGCTTCTCCATTAGCTGTTGATTTTGCTGCGTCCACTGGCGTCACAATGTAGCTCAACAGCTTATGCACATGCGCGCAAGTCAAACCGGAACGGCTCCCGTGTACCTGTTTCCAGTGACGTCACCGAATGAGCTGGTGAATGACCAACCTTCCTATATACTATCGTTCATCGATCTTGGTTGTGGCTGAAATAGAGGTTGTGCTCCCGGGCTGACTGGGGGTGCACGGAGTACGCACAACTGCTCTCCCAGTCAAAGCTATCATGGACTTTTAAAACAGTATTGTTTAAAATTATTTATGACGTAAAAAAATTAATTCCTACATTTTCCTTTGGCTTCCGTTTATTTGCTGACGTGAAATCACTCGAGATTTTTTTTTTTATGACAAATAGGCTGGATTTTGAGTTGCTTTAGTAAATAGCTGGCGATAACAAATTTGCAGCTTCGTACGGTTTCTTTTCCCCCTCACTTTTTCACTTGAAAATGTATTGTTAAGCCTAATACTTGCTGATTAAAGTGCAACCATCACAGATTGAAAGTCTGCAGAATCTGGGAACATCTAGCACTATCGATATAGTACTTGCTTGACTCAAGCGAAGAAATGCACAACGCCATTTCTTTTAACGAAACGAACAAGCCACGAACCTCCTTAATTATTGAGTGAAAATTTGATACGTCCTCGTGCACCTGGGAGCAAACTGTAAAGGTTTACGATATCACTGCGGCTAGATGGCGCTATGGTATTTCGTTGGCTGTTCAATCGGTGATAGTGTCACTTTAAAGGCAACAAATTTTGCAGTTAAATTCTGGTATTTGATTCATGGAGGTAGGAGCGTTAAAGTACGACCTGCACCTCCCCCCCCCCCCCGGCCCAAAAAAAATTAATAATAATAATAATTTCTTGGTTCGGCCATGGGCAAGACCTTTTAAACAACAACAATAATTTATAATTTCCATTTTCAATAGGATGTTATCTCGCAGTTCCTGACCGTTCAGGATTAACTTCTATTCAGCTCCATAGATGGCAGCACTAGCCTGCTCCTTCCAGCTACTGCTGCTCGAGTCATTCAGACTTGTCTGGGTTTGCAAAAACCTGGCAAACAACCTTACTGCAAGACCGTAAGCGTGTGCGTTGTCAGATTTTTATTGGAGATTTAGGAAGTTTGTTGCATTAGGAAGCGTTAATAATTTCGTTAAACAAGTGTGCAAGAAAAATTGCTAACTTAAAATAGCAATTTTATCTATAAAAAGATACCATTAGAGAAAAGAGGAGCAGAATATTTTAAGTTGGTATTTTTAATGTCATTTCTCATTATATGCCGATATATTCGCCAAAATTTCCACAACAGTTTTTTTTCGCCGCACTGATTAGAGTTTTTTCGTTTGTTGTAAGACTGTTGTCGTTCGAAATTTGTTTTAGTTCAAACAAGTTTTGTTCTTTTTTCCCCATCCTGTCAGAAATGGGAAAAAAATCATTCGGGCTACAACGGGCACCAATTATTAGTGACACTCGGGAGGAGGGGGGCAGGGCACAAAGGGGTTCGGTACGCCGCTCCCCCCCCCCCCCATAAGAGAAAAAGTTGTTCAAAGTAGACGAATAAAACATTTATTCAGTTGAGCAAATTGTTAAAATTGGCAGCTTTGAAAAGCACTAAAATTGTTCAAAATGAGCTGTTTTATAAGGCTTCGAGTACTTAACCCCCATCCCTCTTCCCTAGACTCCTTTTGAAGTATTGGAACCCATTTTGACTACCAAGCAAGTCCCCTCCCCCCTCCCCTCCCCCAACGGAATTTTCGGGTGCGCCGCGCCACTCCCCCTAATAACGATATAGTTGGTTGATTTACATTTTGATTTGCGGTATTCCTGTCGTCTTTCGCAAATGCCGTTTTGATACATCAAGACTTCTAGGGGCCCCACGCACTGGGCGGCCATTGGTCGTCGCGGCCAAAAAACACGGCGTCATGCCGCGCGGCCACATCCGTTTTTCATTGATAATTCTCGATCACGTGGTGAAAAATGAACACTGAGCAAGTGTGGTTGCCTGCACGTCCCCCGGGATCCCAGTGGCCACAGCGACTGTCTGGCCGCGGCGGCCAATTGCGAGTTGCTACATATACCGTAAGTATTTCGTTGGCCGCAGCGACCTGGTTGCCGTGTGCGCGGGGACCGTTAATGGCGAAAATTACGTGGATGTCCTTCAATTTCGTTTTACTAAGATCAATATCCCATCATGCGCAATGAGTTTGCAGGCATTATACCTTTCATACCTGGGTTTACCACGTAAATCCAACGTAAATTTTCTCGCTCATCTAACTATAGCTTTTACTTAGTTAATACTAAATTCACAGGTTGCTTCTTGCCTTAATCGGAGAGTGTGGTTTTTAAGTTACGTAGTAACCATGGTAACGATGCGGAGAGAGATCCTTTCCCCGTGGCTCGCGACACGAAGTATGATGCACGTGACACGACGAGGTCGATTTACGACAACAAGAAAAAGTTGCCTGCTGTTAGGGCACGTTTAAGCAACCACTCGCTTTTGCATTCTCGCAGCTAGAAGCTAGAAATCACCTCAAATTCCAACATGGTGGCGGTTTTATGTCTGCCGCCTAGCAACGAAAACAGCAAATAACGTGAGTTCACAAGCGTTTGGGAAAATTGTTTCGTCATGAGGAATTCTTTATATTATTGGCACGGATTATAATACTACAAGTATTTACTCAAACGATGTCGGATTTAGCTAGTCCATTTAGCGTTGTTACCATGGCAATGTCACCTTTGCCATCGCGATTGAGTTCTAGCTGCGAGAATGCAAAGGCAAGTCGCTGCGTAAACGCGCCCTCATACAATATGGTTCATTGTTTTTGAATGCCAGCATTCGATGGTTTTTTTCGATTCGACAAAGCCGAAATGGACACCATGTTGGATTTTTAATTCTCGCTGCAAGATGCTATGTTTTCTATCATCGTTTGATTACCCCTTGAAGCTGTTTTTGTGCGAGAACACAACTTTTGAAAATGTCTAGAAATGACGACAATGTTGAAGCAATATTTATAATTATTTTTGTTCTTTGTTCTTTGCCCTTGTTATTATCTATAACACATGTAATATAGTTTATGCATTGCTCGCATTACCCAGCATTATGTATTGCTCGCTGTTTGCTGTGACGTGCATATCACGTGACTGGGATAGTCCAATCAGAAGGCCAAACAGCCGTTGTTCTCGTTCGTCATTGGCTAACTCATGGTGACGTCACGCCATTGCGCATGGTTTAAACTCACTCATTGATTCGTTTCGTTGCGAGCTGGTAGAGGCAATTTCTAGCTTCTATCTGCAAGAGTGCAACGAAAATTTTCTTGCTTACTAGCTTTTTCTCGGTTAATACTAAATCTGCTGGCTGCTTCTCGCCTTTACCGGAGCATACGGTTTTCGAGTTGTCTATACGGAGTAACCATGACAACGACGCAGACACGGCTCTTCTCCTGGTGCCTCGCGACACGACGTACGAAACGTGCGGCACGACAGCGTCGATTTATGACAACATGAAAACAACTTTTACTGTACTGTTGTAGCAATGTTTAATTTGCTGTTGTATTTTGTTCCTTATCTGTGGGCTTATTTGTATCACATTTAATTTGTTACTCCTCTGAAACCAAGGCACCTACAAAGATGGAATTAGGACCAAATGAAAGATAATTAAATTGCGCTTCGGTTAGGCCTATTTTCATCGCTTTAACTTAATATTACGACCCCCAAATACGCGAAAAACCCAGAAAAAGTAATGTCAAGGGTCACCAACGTCAGAGTGTTGGTCCGAGGGTGCCCATCTCTTGGTGCCGTCCATCTAGCATCGTCCCCGAGGCGCATGTTTTTTTTTAACCCTCATGATGGTTTGATCATGATGTCATAGTTTGTTCACGCAAATCTCATCGAGCGAAGCAGGACAACGCCATTGGAGCGAGCGATCTGGCTAGTTTAGTTGAAACGAGAAAGTAATCGTAAATAAATAACGGTTGACTAGCAAATAGAGGTCGGCGAGTGAGAAGGTCTTGTTGCTTAAACGCATCCTTATTCTGTGCGCGGCGTATCTCGAGTCTGCAAGTATCTTATGAACGGCTACTTCTTCCTGGAGGGGGCGTTTTAAATCGACGGCCGCCATTGTTTTTGTAACCAACTTGGATATCAACAAGGCACTCTGCTGTCAAAAACATACAATCGATTATCTGTGGTCTTTCTGCGGAGAACTCAAGAAAGGCCGCGGACATAATAAGGCGCGTTTACACAACGACTCGCCCTTGCATTCTTGCAGCTAGAATTTATTCGCGATGGCAAAGGTGGCGTTGCCATAGTAACAACGCTACATGGATTAGCCAAACTCCACATCGTTTGAGTAAATACTTACAGTCTTATAATCCGTGACAGTATGATAAAAACTTCCTCCTGACGAAACAATTTTCCCAATAGCTTCTCAACTCACATTATTAGCTGTTTTCGTAACGAGCCGATGCAGCTAAAACAACCGCCATATTGGAAGCTCAGATGATTTCTAGCTTCTACCAGCGCGAATGCAAATGAGAGTCGTTGCGTAAACGTGCCCTTAAGACGAAGTGTGGAAAGCGAGATTTGTAGGTTTTGCTGGGAACCCGAGGACACCCGAGTAGTTAGGGAGGCCTTCTTGGTCTCCCAGCAAGAGGACGTGAGATCGAATCTCTCAAGTGGCCAATGTTCGTGAAAGCCCGTTCTGTGTGTATGGCCATGATAATCACGGTCTATCCTAACATGGCAGCAAAATGATTACGTGCAATTGTTATTCTCAATACAAAACTTTCTAAGGAATCCTGCCAAGCGTTTTTGCCGTTTGAATTGGTAATATCAAACGCTAACTCTTTCTTCAAGTTAATCCCACCGAGTAATCGTTCGAAGGTTAAACGAGAACGTGAAAATTGCTTCCTGTGCAGTTTTTCAAGCATTTCCTTTAACGTTAGAAGTCGAGGACACTAGCAGTAAAGATAATCACCATGCTCATACATATGTTATCTTGATGCTGTTGTTGAATCTTAGTGGACGACACACTAACGTGTTTCTTAATAAATATTTTTCAAGTTATTGTTCACCCCTTGCATACTAGCGAGTACGTAGGGCGAAGCACGGCTGAATGATAGAGGCTCGGTTTCCAAACCAAGATTTTGCAAGATCAATCTTGGAAACCAAGAGAACCAAGAGGCGAAGGGTAGCTCATTTCAGAAAACGATGTACAGTAAGATTATGATTTCTAAGATTTCCAGTGATTTACAATGATTTCATATGCACTTATTGAAAGGATTTCTTTGCACTTCCACTTTTAGTGGCGTAACTTCAAGGAAAAGGGCCCGGAGGCGGTTTTCCTATATTTTGATGGATTTCCACGGATTTCAAATGAGTTCCCTGTGATTTCCACTGAGGAATAACAGAATTTTTAGGATTTCTAGGAACGGGATTTCTAAGGATTTCCTGGGATATCAGACCAGGCTGTATAGGGATTTCCTAGAGTAGAGCAATCCCTCGTCATGAAGTCAACAAACAGGGCAGACCGTCTAAGCGTGTTGAAGGACGAAGGGACTATTTCTGGCTCGATTTCCAGCTTTAATGCCAGAACAAACACTTGTACCTAATGGGAAAATGTAATCGTAGCCACGACGTGAAAAGGGACAGTGGTCGTCGACAAAATGGGGAGTCGCCCTACCCTCAAGTGGTCGTTGCGTTGACTTAATAGGTCGGATTAAGATTTCAGCCCCCCCCCCCCCCCCTCGATTGAAGAGAAAAGTGACATCATCGATTGGATGCCGTGAACAACAGAAGTCATATTTTTACTTTTTGCACTTTTCGGGATAAATTTTTTTTAACCGTCGCTGGTCATTTTTTGTGGTAATTATGTCTGTGCACTGGCGCGCCCTGATAATAATGATTACAAGGACATACCCTCTCCGTGTTTTCGAGCATCATGAGCATATATAGCTTTTGCAACATTTACACCTACGTTCGAGTGATGTAGCAAGACCGTCTCGGGTAAAACAAGAAAATTAAACGTTTGCAACCATTTGCATATGTTTGAACTAACGTTGCAAAACTGAGTCACGCAGGGAGGCCAATAACAGCGGTAGGACCTTGGCCTTTGATTTCAAAGGTCCTGGGTTCAATTCCCCGCTCAGGCAGTCTGACATATAAGTCCAAAAGGCAACGTAAATAGGTTTGCATCTGTATTTGGTAACAAGAAGATACGTATCTCTGGAAAATTATAGAGGGGGGGCCCCCCCCCCCCCCACAAAAAAAAAAACTAAAAACTTTAAAATTTTTAAAAAGGAAAGCAAGAAAACGCCAGTTTTAAAATAAAGTACACTGCATTTTATTTTTATACAAAATTTCACACTTCTTGGATGTTTAGGTACTTAACTTTGGATACTTAATGTTTGCAATAATATTTATTTTGAATCCTGCAAAATTATGAGAGGGGGCCCCGTAACGGTTATTTTCCAGCGGGCCCCCAGGACCAAATTTATGCTACTGCATTCCAGGTGACATCGAATTTCAAGAAATTTGTTTATTAAAAAATAAAGCAACTTCAGGACAATCTTTGAGTCCGCCGTGATCGGGGAGTGCCATTTTATCTAACTGATAAAAACGGAATGCATAAGAAAAAAATATCCACCTTCCCTTCCCCCAACGACTTAGTATGAAATCATGTTTCCATTTTGGCATTTCAACTGCCAACTCTCAGTTCCTCCCCTAGCCCTTCCCCCTCCCCATCCAATTCCCCCGCCACTCGTGACAACATTGGATGACAATCTCCACTTGAAAGCCCCTATATGGCGATTGACACTCGACACCAAACAACCGTCCCCCCAAAATGGATGTAAGCCGATTACCTTTAGAAGCAGCAATTAAGTCGCATTAGTTGATTTTTTTCCCAAGTCCTGATTTATTAACTCACGAGTCGACGTCGATCTCTTGACCAAAAAAAGAAAAAAAGAGAAGATGCAATGGATTTAAATTTTAAATTATCTTCGCACATATCTCACGGGTGTTATTGTTGCTGACATCTTCAAAAGTTGACAGAATTTATTGCCAGGCCAAAATTTGAACAGCCTGAAGTGCCAACAATGATGGATGTTGTGCCGCTGATTCATGCTGTGCCTATATGGTAAAGGGGGCGTGCATAAATGACGTCATACAAATATTGTCCATTTTCATCCTCCCGCCATCTTTTGTGTTATTTTGTCACAACTTTTGACCCCCCATTTACAAAGATCTGACCCCCCCCCCCCGCACTTCGTTACTGACGAAGAGGGAAATAGTTTGACGAAATTGTTTTATTTTCTAGGTTGTTTCAGTCTCCTCGTACTCGAATGACTTTTTTTGTATGTAATTTAGGGCAGGCACGGGGTTCGAACCGGCACTCACTTTTTGAAAATGAGGAAGCC
>JAHWFP010150263.1:18149-40641 GCA_023313725.1 Lithobius niger | reverse complement strand
AAATTAAACCAAGAATAATGCTCGCTTAGAATCTAGATTTTTTTTTTTGCTATGCAAGGTTCAAATATGGTGTGCATGGTTTAATGAAGTTGACTAGTTAAACAAATGCGTCGTTGACTGATAAAAATGCACGGAGCACTCATCGAGTAAAAATCAATATATTTCCGTATTTCTGACCAAAAAACGGCTTTGCCGTTTATTAAAAAAAAAGCATTAGCGCTCATATCATCATGGAATTCACAGCTTTGAGGGTACACAAATAAAACAAACGGATTAGAGCGAAACGAACTGTATTTGAACTCCAATTCCAAGGGACAAGAATATGTATGTGTGTTTGTTTACTGATGTGCCCTTTCTTATGTATCATATACAAGTATTTGTGTTTTTGGATATTTTCTTTGTCTGTGTTTGTTGGTTTATGTTTAGTTCTGTTTCGTGGGCGTTGTTATGTGTTTATTTTGTGTGCACATTGCTAATTTGTGAACATGCAGGCTCTTTCCTTGTAATGTGCTTTCCTTGTTCCCTGGAATTGGAATTCAAATGATTGTTCGTTTCGCTCGAGTGAACTCTAATCCATGTTTTATTTGTGTACCTTCACTGCTGTGGATTTTATGGGGATAAGAGCTCTAATGCTTTTTTTTTTAATGGCAAAGCCGTTTTTTGTTAGTTAATTTGTTGGCTTTTTCGCTTTTTAAAAAATTTTCATTGTTGCGGTCAGGTTTATCATATGTATGTCAATTCTCCGCCCAGTTTTGTTTGTAAGAAAATTTAGAAATACCTATTTATGTTCATGTTCCGTTCATGCTTTGTCCCATGTCTATTACTTGATGGCAATTACACACTAGCGTGTGTCAGCTCATTTCTGCATAGTTGAAACTAAGTTTTTGGGAGAATCATTTACTTTTTTTTGTAGGGGAACAACAATGAAGTGTTTTTTTTTTATTTATATGATATTTGTTTTTATTCCAAGTGCTATTGGGCTTCATTGGTTTATTTTACATGTTCAACGTGTATTTTCTTGTACTACAGAAATACCCGACGTAGTATCCGGGGATTGCAGTTTCATTTCTGTTCGAGTATTTACTTGTTCATTTTCCCCGTCATTAATTTGTTCATGTGACAACGGATTGTCGTAAAATGAATGGTGATGAATGCTGTTGTTCTGCTTCTTGTTTTTTTTTCCTCCGCTTCTTTGTTGCACCATTATTTAATTTACCAGCATTGTCATGTTTTAACACTGGCAAACAGTCGAGGAAAACAGTTTGAAAATAATTTAACTGTCCTCACGAAGTTCTCATTGAAGAACTAAGTTAGGCATTCAACCATGTCGACTGCCCAATTTTGAGGCCGTATATATCCTACAAGGAAGAGAAAGGTTTTGCATATACATATATTGCGGCCAAGAGTATTCAGCACAGTGTGGTTTAAAACCGGAAGATTTAAGAGTGAAACCATGATCCTTTATTTTGGGTCTCAACAATTAATTGACGCATTTATCGAATTTATTTTTTAGAGCATTAACGGCCCGAAGCCCTATTTCAAACAAACAAAACACACACAAAAAAAATAAAAATACAAAAAAAACGGAATACAATTATATACCTCGAGCAGAGTGCAAAGATGAAAACACAAAGACAACTACCACCATGATAAATCCACAAAACGCAATGCAATACAATCCCTGTGTTTAGTTTACAGTGTAAATTGATTCTACCAGAAGAATCGTATGAAGCAGCTGTGGTGGAAACGGGAGAGGGAAGCAGAAGGGGGCACTCCAGGAGCCGGCTGTAGGTCACTTCCAAATTCAAAGTTAGCCAACAACGACTGTCTCAACGGCATTAGTAAAGGACAAACGAGCAAAAAGTGAGACACCGTCTCTTCTGCCCCACATAAACGAGTACTCTGAGCACCCCAAGCGGATGGCGTGACCACGCAAATATGAATGGCCAGTTCTGAGTCAGGACAAAGTTACAGCTACACATCTGGGAGTGAATTAGCCTTTCTCTGGCCGACAATGTTAACTCGAACAACAATGTTGCTTTACCAGGATCCCAAGCATCGCAACTTCTTGTTCGAGTGAAGTTGTTCGGTAGGGTTTTGTAAAAGAACCAGGAGGTTTATCTAGGTTGTTTATAGTAGGGTCGTTATTGTTTAGACTTAAGTGATTTAGATAGAGCGTTTGACGTAATGGTCTGTAGGCTCTTGTAAGTAAATAAAAGTAAAAAAGTGAAGTTAAACGATCTTGTGCGCTGCATCACCATTGTTACAAGCTGTTGCATGTTATGCAAAGTGCAAGTAGTACTTCATGTATACAGTGGGAACGATTTGTGAGCACGACAGTGGTGAAAGACTTGTACACAGTGGCGAGCGATTCTTGTGCACAGTAGCAAATGATTCTTGTGCACAGTGGTTGTGCCCGCACGCAGTGACAATTTGCCCTTGTACACCAAAGATGGAGCGACTAGAGCAGTGCCAGTGGCAGCGGCAATGGTAATTTATCCTTGTCCATGTACACAGTGGAGTTCAGACGGTTCTGAAGATTCCTACCAAAGCAGGTCGGTGGTAGTCGTGGTGTTATGGTCTTGTGCGCAGTGATCACCGGCTCTTGTACACAGTGTCGCTGGAATACCTATGCGCGATAGTGCATGATTCTGGAGCACAGTGGGGGATTTATCCTAGTGCACTGAGTAAGTTGACCTTGAGCGTGGCGACTGTTCAGTAAGCGGTGCCACGTGCATCGTAGCGTGATTCCCAGTCGGTGCTAGTGAGTGCTGGCCCGATAAGGAGGGTTAAATATTTTGGTGCACGGCAGTAGCGATGATTGTGTGATTGTAAGCATGGGTAGTTGATGGAATATTAGGTTTGGTTAAGTTTGGTTTGGAGTTTGTTTGATTTGTTATTACAGTTTTGTATCAGAGCTTTCGACTCAGGATCAGGGCTCTTGAGAAATAAATTCAAATTCAAATTCTACTGAAAAACAGTCTCTAGCAATGGATTATTTCACAATGCCGAGAGCGAATTTGAAGAAGATAATGTTGTTGGAAGTTAATTGTTGGCGGAGCGAGCGAGAAGAGCAAAGCGCAGCCTATAACGGACACGAAATTGCAAAATGTTGGTTGGTTGGTACGTTGGTTGGTTTGTTGGTTGAACTTTTTTAGTCTGGGTGGAGCCCAAACGAAAGGTCGAATTGGAATGAAATTTGGTTCATCAATTTATACCCCCAAAAGTATTGCTGAGCCAAAATTTGCCGTAAATCGAACAATTATTATGGAAGAAATTACAATAGTTTCCATTTTATTTCTAACATTCACCATTGTGCATTTGGAATCCTGAATAGTTAAGGAATTCCGACGAAGCATACACCATGCTGGTGGTAGTCAAGTAAAATTAAAAAAAACACTGCAAATTTAATTTTGGTTGCTTCCTTCTGGATAATAACCTTTCTTATTTGCCAAAGCATCTTAACCTGTTAATTTTACAACTACATTCCTCGAATGTTGTGTTTCCCAGGAGGTTTTTCGGTTGCTTGTAGCTGCATGCTTGCATGACCACACTGTGCATGCACGGCACAGTCCTCCTCTATAAAAGCGAGAGCGTGGTGCTTTCGGCATTCATTTTCCTTCAGCAACTGTCTTCGACATCTCTCTGTTTCCCACTTTCGTTGGGATTTGGTTTATCCCCGGCTATCATGAACCAAAGTCTCTCGCCGCAGCTAAGCTGAACCAAGAGAAACGAAAGCTAACACGCTCTCCCGTGCCCATCGATCACACGTTGCCGCCATCGTACCGTCCCCTCGTGGCTACTGTACCCATCAAGCTGTCGCCAACTCGCGGCATCTCCCACCGACTGCGCCGCAGTGGTGCTCCATCCTCTTACTGTCCTCCGTCAGAAGCCCACCCTGCCGATCATGCGATGCCGCCATCGTGCCGTCCCCTCATGGCTGCCTTTTCCGTCAAGTTGCCGCCAACTCGACCCTCGCCTTTTGACGCCACATCTCCCGCCGACTGCGCCGCAGCGGCGCTCCGTCCACTTGCCGCCCTCCCGCAGAAGCCCACCCCGCCGTTCACCCGATGCTTTCATCATGCCGTCCCCTCGCGGCTGCTTTTCCTGTCACGCTGCTGCCAACTCGGTTCTTGCCTCATTGACGCCACATCTTCCGCAGACTGCGCTACGGCGGTGCTCCGTTCACTTGCCACCTCCCGCAGAAGCTCACGCCTCAACGAAGACATCGTGGCTCCTCCCCCGTCGTCTCCCGGGAACGACCCATCTTTCCAAAAGCTCACCTTTGGATTGCCTTCCACGGCCGTCAAACCTAAAGACCTGGCAACCTTGGCAACTGCTTCCACCTTACGGCAGACCCCAACAGCTGGCTTTCGTTTCGGTTCATTCCGATAACGAACAAGACCACCACAATCAAGGAAGACGTCGTGGCTCCTTCCCCGTCGACTCCCGGAGCTGATCCACCTTTCCGAAAAATCGGCTACGGATTTAAAGACCCGGCAACCTCCGCAATTGCTCCCAGCTTACCGTAGACCTCCCATGCTAGCTTTCGTTTCGGTTGATTCCGATTATGAACAAGACCACCGCACTCACGGAAGACATCGTCGTTGCTTCCCCGTCGACTCCCGGGACAGATCCGCCTTTCTCGGCTTCGGATTGCTTTCCACTGATGCCAAACTTAAACACCCAGCAACCTCGGCAAATGCTCTCAGCTTACCATGGACCCCAAGGCTGGCTTTCGTTTTGGTTGATTCCGATAACGAACAAACTACCACTCTCAAGGAAGACATCACGGCTCCTCACCCGTCGACTCCCGGGACTAACCCACCTTTCCACAAGCTCGGCTCCGGTTTGAAATTCACCGTCATCTAACCAAGAACGACCCGGCTTCCTTGACGGCTGCACTCAGCCCGCCATGGTCCCCCGGCGACTTTTGTTTCAGTTATTTCTGATAATGAACAAAACCACCACTCTCATGAAAGACATCATGGTTCCTCCCCTCATCACTCCGATCATGGATACTGCTTACCCTCCTACCGCTGCTCCAGCTTTCATTGACAGCGACCGCTGGGTCTCCACCTTCAACCTCGCCGCCCAGACCAGCACTAGCAAGACGAGCCCCTCTTCAAACCTGCCAATGGACTCCGCCGCCTCCGGACCTTTCCCCTCTCGAAGAGGATCTCCGCCGTACCAAGAATTCCTTTCGTGAAGCAAGATGGAATTATCATCGTGCCACTGCCACACTCTTCCCTCCTACACCACAAATTAGCCATTCGATTTATTGTCCAAACCCACAGCTTCACCTACAGCAAAGCTCACCACTTGATCGGCTCAGTATTCCGTCAATGTAAATCCCATCCCATGCCGCCCCGTCTCGTGCATCATCCGCACGCCGGGCCCTAACTCGGGTCTGGGTAGCCTCCACCACCAGTCGTGAAAGCTGCAATCAGACCACCCATCACTCACCGGCTGCCACCATGAAACAAAAGCATGCTGCTGCAACCGCTACGACTGACGCCCCGCCCGCTGCCAATGTGGCCCAGCCAGCCTCCAGTCCAGCTGGCCACCGCCATTCCGATGCTGCTAACGGCTCTGCCTCCACCGGCCAAACACATACATTTCCCGGACGACACCACAGACGACCCCAACACTCCACTGGCGTCGATCCTTAAGACGGTAGAAGAGACAGTCCCAAACTGCTTTCTACACAGGCCGTCTCAGTCTGCTGACACCCCTGTAAACAGCAGAGGCCTAAGGACAGGCTTTGGTTCACACTTCGCGACCGTGACTGCAAACCCCGCAACCTTCTTATCCTGCCTCCTCCGCAATGAGGGTTCCTTGCCTGGTAGAGACAAACCGTTACAGCTCGACATCTATCCCCCGGCTCCTCGCACCGGCCGTCGGACAAGCTTCGTTCATCCCCACCTTGGCGCTGATGCTACCAATCCATGCCTGAATTCCTCCTGCAGCAAGGTAAAACTGGATTTTTTCTTGGACCCCATCATCCTTCCCCCGGCACGCAACAAAAGCTTCAACACGCCGAACTACCTCAGTCCTTTGAACAGATCCCTCACACTGCCACTCCTGCATTCACTCCAAACGCCCCTCTCAAATGACGCCAGCACTGGACCTAGCCATACCACCCAACGTATTGCTCCACTGCTTTCAGTTTCACCATAAGATGAGCCACCGCCACAAAATTGACGGACTCCTCGCCCGCCTAATTAAACCGTCATGAATCTGAAGACGGACTTCACACATCCCTTCTTCTTGTTCCCATTACCATCTAGTTCAGTCATCCATTACGGCCACAGGGGAAGCAATTGAACCAATTACATGGCTCGTCTTGTGGTCAGAAAATCGCATTTTCAAGTAGAAAATCAACACGACCGTCATTTACACACAAGAAGAAGGTTTCTTTCTCACACCATGGAAGGAAACTCTCCCTCAACTCCAGCCGACGAACCAAGACGAACCTTATCGACTCCTCCTCATTAGGCCACAACAACTTGTCTACACACAGGAATCACGGCCAAAGCCTTACTTAGCCTCACGTCATAAGGGATATTTCAAGCCATCATGTTTTCTCTTAGACAGCCAGTCTCGAACAAACCCATCTCAGCTGACATTCAACATGGGATTATTATCTCGGATCATTTGCAACCAAAAATTAACATCCTGGATGAATCGCCAAACCACAATGGCCGCTCTAGGACTACTGGTCCAGACCGAGAGTGCAAGATGGTCATAACTATGCCACCTCATGAGGACCAATAGTCATATTGGGAACTAAGCCTCAAGCCTTCAAGGTCTCTTTTAGACAAACCACATGACAAGCCAATCTTAACCAAAGACCAAGAAAGAAGTGTAACCTGAATCCATTCGAGGCCGTCGCTAACACCAAGAACTTTCAAACAAACAGGACCTCACCAAAATGTCGCACTCCTCGAAATAAGCCGTCCTCATTACACATGCGTCACAATGCTCAATTCAAAGCCCCCTTCAGGAAAATGACCGCTTCCAGATCCAGTCAAGACTTGGGAACTAAAGCAACCAACAACAAAACAGTTCTACCCAATGAAGACTTGTCCACGACCCTGAACTCCTTACATCAGGACCCACACAAATCATTGCAAGCCTGCACCCCACAACTCAAACCAGGGAAAGGGCCCTTCACGGGACACAAAGAACCACTAGATGAAAACAACAAAATTTCCAAGCTGAACGGAATCCCGGAAACTAAACAACCTTCCTGCCCTTCCATCATCATAGGAAATGAACCGGAAGTCAACAAGGCCCGTTCCGAGCGCTACGCTTCTACTTGGCATGGTCTCACCACAACGACATTCGAAAAGGAAGAAACCAACACTTCCCACCCGCCAATTCACACATTCCAAGGTGACCAACACAACAACGGTATCACGCTGGATTAAAAAGACAACCAAAGCAGCCTACGTCAAACATAGTACGTGCAAGAACACAAACCTAATGGCACTCGAAGTCTGAGCATTCTCTACATCTTGGGCCCACCACAGTGCCAGCCGAAGAAATCCCAAGAGCAACATCCTGGCGACAACCAACAACTCTGACTCCCTTGTGGACATGTCAAGTAAAAGAAAAAGACCACACCGGCTGGGACCACACGTCGCATCCGGAACTGTGGGTAAGCCCCCCAAAAGCACTCAGAACGAAGCAGAAACAAGCCTACCATGATGGCAGCAAGCCAACCACTGATGGAAGCAAGACCCACCAACACGGGTCCTTTCACGGCCACCATTCCAAACCAAAGAAGGCCAAATTCCTGTCTCATCAAGGTTCTGGTAAAATGTGCGAAATTTTAACAACATTTTCTGGGGGACAGCCTGCTTGCATCCCAGAGTGCCCATCAAAGCGATGCCCACCACCTCACTTTGACGAGGTCTGCTGTTAATAATAAAATTAACAGGGTAAGATGTTTTGGCAAATAAGAAAGAACATTTTGCCAGCCCCCACCCTAGCCGGCTAAAAATGGTTTCTTTTTGCTAAAACATACTTCACCTAAACCTAAACATACTTAACATACCTCCCCTATCGAGTCACCGCCTGACAAATTGAGAGGAAAATAAATGCTGACCGAAAGCGTTCACGAGGAGAACTGTGCCGCGCATGCGCAGTGTGGGCATGCAAGCAGGCGGCTACAAGCAACCGAAAAACCTCCAGGGAAACACAAGATTCGAGGAATGTAGTGCTAAAATTAACAGTTTAAGTATGTTGTAGGCAAAAAGAAACCTTTTTCAGCCGGCCAGGCTGAGGGCTAGCAAAAAGTTCTTTTTTTGATCTAACTCAATGAAATCATAACATTTGTTTATTGCACTTAACCACTTTAGGAAGAAACGTAACCATAAAAAACAAAAGGATTCATTAACGGTACAAGTGAACAGGTGATTAGGGATGATGTGTTGCCAAGTTAGGAATATGTATTGCGTGTTTATGGTGGCAAACTGAGAACAGGTAAAATTACTAACTCCGTGATAGTACCATGTAGCTCGGCAGGGAACCGTACGAATTTGCATTGTTGGAGAGTGTAGTCCCAATTGTGGTGATGGGTCCATTGCACCTTAATTACGTGTATGAGGTGGTGTTTTACAATGGTGGGTGCAAAAGGAAAGTCTTGGAGGAGGATCTGTCAAGTATTAAAAACAGTAAGTGTAAAGTTATTGACCCATGTATGTAAGCAAGTTATTGTTTGTCGGCTCTTATGGCTTCCTTTTTATGTGGATGATGTGGCAGTTGACCTAGCGGTCGGCAGCCTGGGTGTTGTGGAAGATGTGTACTGGGAAAGGCCAGACTGGACTTGGGGGAGCATAGTAACATGAATGTTCTCAAAGTCAGAAGGCAATTATACAGCACGAAGATGATGGAAGAAATCCCAGACATTATTATAGTCGATGGGTTGCAGGTACTGGTCTTGGTGTCAAATATACCTACGAGAGGTGTCAGTAATTAGGTCATATTCACAGTGGCTGTGTGGCCCTCAGGTGCACAGACTGTACCGTCTACTTTGTTATAAAAGACACATCACAGGTGTAACTAGAACAATACAACCCTCATAACAAGGGGAAAGGGGGACTGCGCAAGTTTAGTGAACGCAGTTAGTGCTTTAAAAATGATTCTGGCTGGCAAAGAGGTCCTGGAGGTTCGTTTCGTGATAAACCTTGTTCAATTAAGAACTTAGGTCGTGAGTTAAATTTTTAAGAAAACTAGCTGAAAATAAAATACATAGTCATCACTGGAATTTTCTAGAACTAGCCACAAAAATGCACTCACTCCGGCAAAGGAATAAGTTCTAGGTTTTTCATTATTTGAACAAGCATGGTTTAGATTTCTACAGGAACGAATTGAGAATAGATGGGTTTTAAATTAGAAATTGTTGAGCTAAGCGCAGAACACCAATTAATGGGGATTAGGTATGCGGTGACGAGTTCATAATCAAAAGTTCGTAATTAAATACAGCATCTAAATAGGCTTGGCACTATGGCTAATGCTGGGTGCACGTCAAACAACAACAGCATCTAAATAGGCAAATGGATATTAGCGTAACGGAATAGAGCACTTGCTTTTCTAAAAGCTAATCTGGCGAAGCTTAACACGGCAAACGTGAGGACATGGCCTAAGAATTCTTCAGGGAAGCACAATTCACGATAAATCACACAAAATCTCAATTCACGCTGCCTGCATACAAGACAACAAAAACTAGCCGAGACCTGTCTTTTGCTACGAAATCGGGATCATAAACAGAAAAACCTTGCTAGGCCTAACTGGAACGAGATAAAACTATCGTTAGACGATGGTTAATTAAAATGTTATGGTTACTTTCTATTCGTTTTTTTTTTACGGATGTTACCAGCACAAACCAATTTCTTCAAAGGCAATCAAATATCGGCAAATGACTCATGCTGGCTCGATAAAATCGAGAAATGGACTAGGCTACTAGCTACAAAAACTATTTTTTTAAAAGGTACTTGGGCAATATTTCAAAAATATGCTTAGAAAACCCAACTTTACCTTGGAATAAAGATTCCAATGGTTTTCAAAGGAACGAGAGCACGCGTCCGTGCCATCGTTATTTGAGGACCGCATTCGAGTTAGTTGCAGAAGCCAAAAACCCGAATTCCTAAGCAGACAATGCCCAGTCATTGAGAAGCCAAAGTCATTAGTACGCCGACAACTTATGCGTCATCGTGACGCACTGTCAGGAAAACAACCAATCCTAACTGTTGTTGAAGAGAGTTACCTGTTTCAGCTCAAGGCGTCAACATTTAAAGGAAGATAAAATTTAGCATAACATGTACAATATTAAACGAAGAAAATAATGAAGAAACGTAAAATTAGGAGGATAAAGATTATTTAAATGATCAAGGCCTATTCTAAAATAAGTAAATAAATACGCAAAGGTACCTACAGGCGAATATGAAATAAGCAAGTAGTTTTTAATAAAAACCGTAGTAAGATAACTAAAGGCATCCTGAGTAATACTCATGCTTACAAGCGGAGCTTCAAGAGGACTCATGGGGAGCGTTTGGAAATTAGAACTAAGGCTGTTGTGCAACCGCTGTGATCAATTTCACATCGGAAAACGCGATAACTGTGTCTCATTCTCTAGGGGACTATGACATCCTAAAATGTTAGCAGCAATGATTAGAGACCAGGGTGTTGGAGTGCTGATACAGGACCATTCAGGTGTTCATTAACTCTTGTTTGCGGATTATCACCAGATGCACGCATTCAATAGCAACTGGGGGCTTCACACGGAAGCCGGTCTGCAACCTCTCTGTTTCAGGACTTAGGAGCAGTTATTGGGTCTTGCTGTGAAGAACTTGGGGCATGGGCCTAGTGACATAAGTGTTATCATGAATTTATAGGGTTGGGGAGGAGAATTTGTGACCCATACTGAAACCCAAACTGGGAGAATTTGTGGGAGAAGACTCGTACTGAATCATCCTAGATCCATTCCAATTAGTTCCGCCTGAGTTTATAGAGGCGCCACGAGTTTTAGGTGGGAATTTCTACTCAGTTTTCAGCCTAAAATTAAACTGAACTAAATGAAACTAGCTTGTATTTAATTATTATTTAGTTTTGCTTAGTTGTAATTTAGTTTTCATTAGATTTGGGCTGAAGAATGAGCAAAAATGACCAGATGGAACACGTGGTGCCCTCTGAAAACTCTGATGGAACTAATTAAAATGTATCTAGGATGTTTCAATAGTGACTTTTTAGAGTTACAAATTCTCCTTCCCAACCCTATAAATTCTTGGTGTTATCTTAGGTCATTACTTTGGTCTCCCAGAGAGACTGTTGGGATGGCTTGGGACGCTTGGTGTGGCGGCAAGTCTTTACAAGAAAGTGACTGGAATGCTCTTCTCAGCAAGGTGGTGCTTTCCTGCGGTGCGTATGTGGTCTTTAGTAGAGTGTGCGATCAGAGTCGTGTTGAGCAATCAGACGGTGCGTTGGTAGTTCCGGACATGTTTTGTGATGCTTCATTTCAGGGTACTCTGCATAGTGAAAGAGGCCTCTCGATCCCCGTTTTGTAAAACCTGGTGACCTATCGGCTTCCCCAACCCTTAATATCACGTTGGTTGAACTGGCAGGTATTTCAGTGTCCAATGACTGGGGCATTGACTTGGGCTTCACATCATTTAGAGTATATTGTTCTCAAGGCCAGCACTGTTAAGAACTTTCTTCAGGGTTTAGTGCCTATGCTCCCTATTTCACTGGCTTGAAATGTATCGTGCCGTTTTGTCTGGCACTGTGAATCACTTAGGGTGGATTCAGGGCACTCTGGCTCAGGTGGTAATCTAATCGCGGGTGAATCGTCATGAATATAACAGCAGGAGCAGTGTGCACAGGTTTCCTTGGTATTTAACCCAACAGATGTTATGCAGGCCGTTTGTAGTTATGTGAAGGCTTTGTGGGAGGAGGAGTGGCTTTCCTGTGCCTCAGCTCGTCAGCTTTTTAGCATTCCTCCGTCGATTACTGTGTCGAGTTGTTTGATCTGCTCCCCAGAAGGGCGGCTGTTATATTGTGTCAGCTGAGGGTGGGTCATGTACCACTGAATCAACATCTGTTGCCACGGCGCATCCAGCAAGTTGCATCCGCCCAATGTTTTTACAGTGTGGCGAAGGAATCTGTGGGGCACTTTCTGATTCGTTGTCCTCTGTGCACCATTCAGCGGTGTTCTTTGTTCTTTGGGTGTGTGGCTCCATCTGGATGCAAAGCACCTGAAGTCACTAACGGACTACATACTTGTTGTGGTGTCAGACAGGGAGGTATACTTAACGTGTGTTTTTGAAAACATTTTGAGTATAAAATGTATCTAATTTTGTGGGACTGGTGACCAGATTTGGTTAATGCTCCGAAATAAAATCAATCAATTTGCTCCTGGAGTTTCCGCTTATATTTCTCCAGCCAAGATCTTCTCTCTCGTCGTCTACATTCCTCCTTCGCGGGGCCGATAATCTCCGTATGTTAATGCTCCTTAATACACCAAATGAAATAAAATTTACTAACCATTGGTGTCTAGTGCTCATGTCAATTGTTGCATGTCAAAAAAATCCAGTGTTTTCAGCTTAGATTGCACCTGCTAAATTGTTCCTCTCATCGTCTACTCTCCTCCTCCTTGAAGCTGGCCATCTTCTTACGTTAATGTTCCATAATAAATCAAATCAAATCTGCTTTTTCTTAAAATTCTCGTGCAATCACGAACTTTAATAAGCACTGCCTGCCAGCCGCGCTAATGTATGAATACACATTGTTATGTGTCGCATTGTATTGTATTGTATTGTATTGTATTGTATTGTATTGTATTTTATTGAGTTTGGGCCGAAGCCATGCCAACAATAATCAACAATAACTTTAACGTTCATCCTATGCAGATAAAATACATGAGCGTGGCGACCACTAGAAACTTGTTAATTATACAGCTAAAGCAGTTTGGTTGTGTTCACATATCTGAAGATAAATAACAATGCAACAGAAAAGACTGAAACTTCATTTGATCCTTAGTCATCTGACAACATAAAAGTCATTATTAGTCAAGCAGCTTACCGTTTTCTTGTTGGAAAAAAAGGTGCGAATAAGCCTTTACAAGATGGCGGAGGATGTTGACGCTCTGATTCGAAATTTATGTTTAGCAAAGGTTCTGTCCTCGGCGGACATTATACAGGTTTGGTGAATGATGTCGTGTTTGAAGAGGTTATGGTAGAAGCAGACAGACGGGAACTGACGAGAGAAACTGTGGAAAGGTATGGTTTGGGATCGCTCTCCAGTACAGTAGAGAAGCATCAGCAAGATGGCGGTCATTCAGAGAGTGAGCAGGATCCACTGGGGAACTATGGCTCCAGGTCTGCAGATGAGCGTAAAGATGTGATCCAGGTTGTTGACAAGATGTTTTCTGCGGCTGTAAAAGGGAGGAAGCCCCCAGTCCCCGGTCAGAGTGTGAGTGCAAATGATAAAAGACAGGATGGCAACCGAAGAATAATGGCTTTGAAGAAACTATATAGAGGAGGTTTGTTATCTGCTGACCTAACCAAAGCTCTCAATCTTCTGGGTGGGGAAAAAGGCTGGCCTTACACCACCTCACAAGTATACCTTCATGCATAAGAGATTGTAGGTAAAGGAGAGGTTGAAGCCAGGATGCACTTGCTTCCGCACAGTGTCACTCCAGCTGAAGTGGCCGCTGCTTTTCAGGATTTTGGCATACTGGAAATGCACACCTTTGAACGTCTAGTTATTCGAGGAGAAGAAGTCTGTGACACTGCAGTTCGTATAGTCTCTTTCCACCTGAAGCCATTTAAAACCATCGAGAGTGTGCCTAATGTATGTGTGGTCAAGGGGATGCCGTTGTTGCTGGTGGTGGCTGATCGCGCACCTCAATGTCTGAGGTGCGGGTTGGTTGGTCACTTTCGGCGAGTGTGCGCGAGCTTTTATTGCCACGTGTGCTCTGCCTACTATGACCCGCGTCGCCTCTGTTGTCACCTAGTGAGGCTCAGGCTGAGGTCGCCAAAGAAGTTGTTAGTGCGACGAAAAGCGCGGTGCCAGCAAGTATTGTTCAAAGTCGCCGGATCTGCACAAATACTGTTGGGTTAAATACACAACCCCATCTGTCGAGTGTGCTGCACCCTCTCCCCAGTATCCTGTCTGAGTCAGTTATGCAGAGTGTAGCCGCGTCAGATGCAACTCAGCAACCGAATATCGTTTGTCCGGGGCCGATTCTCTTGTCGCCGGCCTCCAATGTTGCAGCGCCAAATGAGTGTGACCAGAATACGCCGGTTCAAGTTGCGTCGTCGTCGTCAGGAAATTCGGTAAATATGCTTAACTCTAGTAGCGGAGACAGGGGAGACTCACCACCTGCAAGGAAGAAAAAGCGAAGTAACCGCATGGGTAATCTAAATAGTGTTCAGAATCGTAGTTTAGCAGTCACAAATAAGGTGAAAACGTTCCTGGGTCTGTGGAAAGTAGTGATCGGGATGCACACGCTATTAAGAGTAGCCCTGGATCTGATGTAGTTCATGATGAAAGTTCTGTTAGTGATTTGATGGACTGTGCTGATCTTGTTAGTGTACAATTTGATGATTTTAGTTTCTGCACTCCTTCAGCTCAGATTAATGACGATGATAATAGTGCTGTTTGTCCCGAGGTTTTTGAAATTGACGGAGTTAACGTTGGTATTGCCAATGTAGTAGCAGTTATGTGTAGTCTGGATGTATCACAGGAAGATGATGTACGGGTGGAAGAATGGGAAGGTGTGGGTTAGTGTTTTGAGCAGTTAGGTTAGGTTGTGCAGTTCCAAATTTTTCGGATCTAAACCTTATTCAATTGCCTCCTGGAATGCCAGGAGTGTTGTTAATAAAACGCATGAAATTGAAGTACTGCTGCAACACGTACATATGCTAAGTATATAGGAATCTAACCTAACTTCCAATGAAGGCGCTGCTGCTTTACAGTGTGATTTTGTCTCGAGTGGTAAGGGTGTTGGCATTTTTATTAAGTGGGCGGTCCCGTACGTTCTGTTTCCGTTGGTTGTTGTATACCCTGGCCTTGAAGCGTGTGCTGTTAAGGTCTTCATGTTAGCACGGTGGGTAACTGTTGTTGTGATTCACATGAAAGGTTCTTTAACAACTGCTGAGTGGAATGCTTGGTTTCAGCAGTTTTCTTCCCCTCTCATAGTGTGTGGCGACTTTAACGCCCACCACTATGACTGGGGGCCCCTTCGTGTGGACAGGAAAGGTCGCCGCTTGAGTGCAGCCATTGACCAGAGTGATCTCAGGGTAGTCCAAGACGGGTCCCCCACCTTTTCTTGGTGGCAGAGGGACACAGTTCAGGAATCGGTCCTGGACTTTTTTCTGTGTTCGTCAGGTATTGAAAAGCTCTATAGGTATCATGTGTCGGACAACCAGCGTGGCAGCGACCACTTTCCAGTGGTCCTGCTGCCCAACGCTGCAGTTGCTCCATCGCGGATTCGGACTAGGTCTAAACCTGACATTTCTATTATAAGTGAGTGGCTAGAGGTGAATAGTGTGGTTTCCCACCGGAGGAACAGTGGACACCAGCACAAGGTAGGGACAAAAACCCAGCCAAGATGGTGGACAACTATGTGTACACGTGCTGTTCGCGATCGTCGCCAGTCATACAGGCACTGGAAGAGGCATCCGAGTGATGCGACTTGGCATGTGTACCAAGGTACAGCAAGAGAATCTTCTTACATAATTTGCAAAGAGCGCGACCAGTACCCAGACAGGATGTGTAGTGCTGCTTCTCTCACAAGGGCTTGGTGTATTTTGTCCCAGGGCACTGAGCGAGTCTCGCAGATGTGGGTTTATGATTCACAAGGAGGGCGCGGTGCAGTTCTGAAGGGTGAAGCAATGGCAGACGCTTTTTGCGATAGGTTTGCTAGCGTCTACGCCTTACCAGTGGGCTCTCGGCCTCCGCCACCACGAGGCAGTTCTCTTGATGGGTCCCCAGCGGATCTTCCATGGGTTAGGGTTGAATTCTTGTCGGCATTGGCAAAGTATAAGGATGGCAGTGCTCCAGGCATTGATGGCGTCTCGCATGAGGCGCTGCGACATCTGGACTCAGCTTCTATAACGGAGTGTGTGACATTGTTGCAGGGCATTCTGCAGGCTGGGAGGGTCTGTACCTCCTGCATGGCTCTTCACTATTATTGTTCCGTTGCATATGCCAGGGTCACCAAGATCTATTGTTTCTAATTAACGCCCAATCTCCCTCTTGTCCAACCTGAGGAAAGTCTATGAGCGGATGTTGGTTGAGCGTCTGGAGTGTCATTTGGAGTATTACGGGTGTTTGTCTCCTGCTCAGTTTGGCTACAGAGCTGGTCGTAATGCTTAAGACGCGGTTATGTATCTGCTGTCAGGCATCTATGAGTCTTGGGCGCAGGGTCTTACAGTAGTGGCGGTGTTTTTGGACATGAAAGCGGCTTATGACACCGTGGACGTTGGATGGGTGCGACGGGGCTTGGTAGATTTGGGAGTCGCCCCAGGACTGACTGAGGCTATCTGTGCTCTTCTAGGGGTACGTCGGTTTGCCACCAGAGTAAGTGGCTTTTGGTCGGCTATTGTGGGCTCTGATCGTGGCCTCCCGCAGGGGAGTTGCCTAAGCCCTCTTCTCTTTGCGGTCGTGATCAATGAAGTTCTTGTAGAGGTTGGTTCATCGAGCAACATCGTCTGCTATGCAGATGATGTGGCTCTTTGGTTTGCTGGGGTGGATCCGATTGTTTGCTGCCAGAGTGCAGAAACCGTTGTAGCTCGTGTTGCGGCCCTCCTCGCCACTCGCGGGCTCCTTCTGGCTCCCGCCAAGACAGAGCTTGTAGTCTTTAGCAGGTCTCGCTCAAGACGTGCCTCTCCGCTGTCTATCATTGTTGGGGACACAGTTGTTACTTAGGTGCTGGCAGTCAAGTATCTTGGGGTGCTTCTGGATGAGAGACTAGATTGGAATCGGCATGTTTCATCTCGGCGAGAGGGTGAGGTTTCGAGCCGCTGTCCTTAAGAGACTCTCGAGGTTGACTGGAGTGAGACGTGGTCCCCTGCGCTCTGTTTACAGGGCCTTTATTCGCGCTGTCCTGGACTACCACTTTCCGTTTCTGGCTCACGACCGAAGGCACGTAGCTACGCTACAGGTCGCTGTGAATAAATGTCTGCGGTTCATTACGGGTTGTCTTATAACGACTCCTGTCCAGTGCTTGTGGGTTGAGTCCTGTGAACCACCGTTACATGTCAGGGCAGCGGAACACCTCTTTTCTCTGGGGATACGCAATGTGAGCAAAGGTTCGGGCGACTGTGTGGGCAGGATCACCACTGACTACTGCACCCTACGGCCGTCGGTTCTTGATGCATTAGAACCTCTTGGCACCGTTGCTCAGACTCTTCAACATGTGTCCTCCATTTCCCCGATGAAGGTCACAAGAGCCTTGCCCTTCTGTCCGTGGGTGTGGGGTCCAGGCCTCACTGAGGTTTTTTTTTCTCTTCGTGTTCCACTGACTGTGATGTCTTCTGCGACGCGTCCTGCTGTAGGGTGACAGGCACTGGAGGTGTGGGAGTTGTCATCCCATCTCTGAAGGTTGCGTGTAGTCGAAGGCTTCTTTCGGTTTCCTCCAGCACCATATGCGTGCTGTGCGCCATTTGCATTGCTTTTGATGTGGTGTTGGACGTGGATCTTCCGTCGTTTACTATTTGGACAGATTCGCAGGTTGCTCTGGCCGCCATACGGTGTGCGATTGAGAGCCTGAGCTTCTGTGATCCCATTCTTTTCGAGGTATGCTACAAGCTGTATGCCGTTTCTCAGCGTGGCTTGGTTCGACTGTCCTGGGTTAAGGGGCATGCTGGTGTGGTAGGGAATGAGCTCGTGGATGGGCTAGCCAAGGAAGCGTCTCAATCCCAGGGCGCTGCTGTCTCTCCTTCTACTCTCCCGTTGTCGAAGCGTGCACTGTTGCGTGCGTGGATCCTAGCTGAATGGGACAGAGAGTGGTCCACGGCCTCCACTGGTCGTGTCCTTTATGGGTTGCAGCGGAGTTGCTCCTTTACGTCTCCCCTTGATGCCCTCCCACTCTTAGTGGCGAGGATTCTTTCGCGGCTTCGTACTGGGCATTGCCTTCTTGCGGTCCACCGTTGTAGGATGGGCTGGGCCGCGTCTGCTGCGTGCCCTTGTTGTGGTCTGTCGGACCAGACCCCAGAGCACCTTCTCCTCGCGTGTCCAGCACTGTTCCAGCACCGTCTTGGTTCTGCTGGGAACATCCATTCAGCACGCGCTTTGAATGACCTACTCTCTTTCCGGGCATCCACCGAGTTGCTGCCAGAGTTGAGGGCAGTAGCTGCCTTCGTAGGGCGTACGGGTGTTCTAATGTAGCTTTGTCTCGGCAACTAACTCGGTTTCCCAATCCTTCCCAATCTTCCACTCTGCGTGACAGTGTTTTGTGTGTCTTTGAGTAACTCAGTTTGACTTGTCATTTGCTTGTGATTAAGATTTCTGTATTTGGGCACGTGGCGCAAGGCGAAGGTCCTCAGAAATAAACTAAACTAAACTGCCCAGCCTCCTCCTGGCCAATTTTCTGAAATTCTCGTGAGCAAACACTCTAATGTATACACAGTAAATGTGCTGAAAAGGTTGTCACGACTAATTGTTGACCAATAGTTTTATTTTCAAAAATTATAACTGTTTGGGTGAAAGTTTACATTGCTACCAAAATGGTGGGTTGGGGCAAGGTGCAACAGCAGGCAGGTTGAAACATGTTTTAATACGGGAAATATGGGACTGAATATACATCAATGTAAAATGCAGGCAAGTTTTAGTCTACATGCATGTTAAACATTCTTCTCAGGTGAAACTTTATTTTGTATCATGAAAAGTAGATGAACCTTTCATTCCACTGATGATATTGTGGAGTGTGTTGACAAGACCAAAATGAGTCTCAATGTCAATATTCTTCTCTTTTATTAGCATACGCCTATGCATTTCAGTAGCTGGAATACGTATTTGTAGGAATAGGTTACTTTCCAGTTATATAATGACAAGTTCTACAATGATATGTTGAAAACTTAAAGTTTCAACATATCCTAACCTATGTTTCAAGTTACCCCGGCGTCAGGGTAACCTGAAACATTCAATAGGGAAAGGGTAATAAGGTTTTGAGCAGGTATAAGTTGTTCTATGTGCCGAACAATGTCTTTACAATAACAGCTTATGTTGTAAGCGTGTCTTCAGACTCAATTTTTTGAGTTTGGACACTTTTTTTAGGAGAAAAAAATGGTATTGAATAAATGTTTCAACTTTTAAAACAAGAGTATGACATGCAAAAGAAGAGTAAAAAAAAGAGTACGAGCAAAAAAAAAAGTCCCTCTAAAGAAAAAACCTTAGTGGGCCCTTGTACTAAACGTTGCCCCTGCCCTCCCGTAGGTTTGTGCATGCTACTACAACTACATATTATTAATCTTCGTTTCTTGTGAAATCAACAAATACGTAAATACAACAATACGTAAACAATAATAATAATAATAATAAGATAGAGGGCGAGCAAGGGAACGGAAGAGCAAACCTTTGTCCCATACAGGAAAAAGATGGTTAAAATAAGACAAGGGATCCATGGTAGTTTACGTAGTCACCGGTAGAACAAAAAGTATCACTTGGCCCTATGGAGGAAGTGAGACGGGTCACAGGCAGCAAGCAGTCTGCAGAAGGTATACAGGGAATTGGTTGAAATCGCAACCTCAGGCAGGGAGTTCCAGCATTGGAGTACACATGATGCGAAGAAAAACTTGCAGCAGTCAAGCCGCGACCCAAGAACTTGGAGCTTAAGTGAGTGGCCCCGAGTCATGGAGGAATTACAAAGAAGGAAAATCAACAGGAAAGAGATTGTGAATGCTCTGGTATGTCAAAACCAGGTCAGCACGTAGTCTACGCAGTTCAAGTGGGTCTAAGCCCGAGAGGTGCAGATGATCAGTATAAGAAAGACGCTGGAGACCAAGCGGAGACCAAATGGAAGGAACGCTGCACCGATTCCAATTGGGCAATGTCTTGGAGAAGGTGGGGTAACCAGATGGGGCTGGCATACAACAGTAAAGGCCACACGTAGACTTTAAAAGCCCAACCGCACGTACGAAGATTTACAAAAGCAAAACAGCGATTGACAATATTCAAATGATGAAAAGCCTTGGTAAACAGCATCATACAATGTGCGGTGGACTTAAGATTGCTTGTGAACCTTACACCAAGACCCGTAACCTCAGATTTAATATCAAGAATATGGTTTCCAATGGAATACAAGCAATACAAGAATATCATTAAATACATTATGGCGAGATTTACTAATGTACTAAAGGAAGGGGCACGTGCAATGGGCGGGTGGAAGGAGCCGAAGAAAACTACACTGAAAAAAATTCCTAAGTAAACAAACGTATCTGGTAATATTTTAAAACACGCTCTCAATCTGGAGTCATTGTTGTGCACGCTGCTGGCTGAAGGGCACGTAAAAATGTGTAATTTGCGCCCCCACCCCCCAGAAAAATATTTTTCTATATGCCATGAAAATATCCATTACCTAATTTATTAGCAGTTCCTTCCTTTTGAACCCTAGAAGAGCAGTTAGCTTGCTTGCCTGCCGTGCTTGCAGCTCCCTTCTACTGCGCATTCGTCCTTCCCCTCTCATTGAGCATGTGCGCAGGCCTCTATACATGGACTTCATTCTTTCTTCCTAGGGCACCACCGATGTGGTTCTCTTCGCAAACCCTATTGGCATCTCTACAATTGAAGACGACTGCAACGAACCAATAGGTGACCATGGGTTCCCCTTGCTCTTGGACGTTGGACTCTCTTGTTCCGAAACTTTGATTCGGCTGCATCTGTTCAGCGCCCGTGCTTCAGCACGAGGCTCGAAGACTACCAAGATCACCGACCGGGATCCCGTCTCCCCTTTTGGGGCCACTGATTCCCTGATTCTTCTGGCTACTTGCTCCTTCAGGTTCGTGGTGTCTTAGACAAACAGACTCCTGCAAGCACCAGAATACCCCAGCCCAGACAGCCGAGCAACCGAACATTCGGACGACGCTCGAGGCTCGGCAGCTTACAAGTCCACTGACCCGGATTTGGTCTACCCTTTGGAACCACGAATTCCCTGATTCTTCTTACGGCTTGCTACTTCAGTTTCGTGGTGTCTTTACACACACGGACTCCTGCAAGCGCCAGACACTGCAGCACAGCCGACCGAGCAACCGTGCATTCGTACAACGCCCGAGGCTCAAAGACAACGAGTCTACTGACCAAGGTTCGGTCTCCCCTTTTGGAACCACGGATTCCCCGATTCTTCTTGCGGTTCGCTCTTGTAGCTTCGTAGTGTCTGCACACTCACAAACTTCTACAAGCACCAGAACACTGCAGCACAGATGACCGAGCAATCGAGCATTTGGTCGACGCTAGCAGCCCGAAGGCTAACAAGGCCACTTACTGGGAAACGGTCTCCTCTTCTGAAACCACAGGTTGCTGTCCATCCTGCTTTTCCTAGCAGCTTGCCCTTCGGTTCCGTTGTGTCTTTACACACACGGATTCCTGCAAGCGCTGCTACACTGTAGCAGAGGCAACCGAACAACCAAGCATTCGGATGCCGCTCAAGGCTCGGAGGCTTACAAGACCATCGACCGAGACTCGGTCTCCTATGCCGGAACCACGGATTACTGTCCACTCTGCCTCTTCTTACAGCTTACCCTTCGATTCCGTTGTGTGTTTACACATACGGATTCCTGCAAACACTAGTACGTAACAACACAGGCATCCGAGCGTTCAACTCACGACCTCTTCTACGGCAGAGTCTCCCAGCCCAGGACCCTAAGCAGCGATTCCAGACCATCACTCACCAGACTACCTGTCTTCGGACTCCAGGTCTCTGGCCTCCATCTCTGGCATCCAGATGCCTATCTCCAGCATCACACGGATTGTTCCTCACATCCCTTGACTTCATTGGCATCACCTTCTGGCCACAAGGCCGGAACAACAAGACTCTCCTGCATGGAGTCCTTGACGCCTCCATCCTTCGGATTTTCTCCTCCACGGATTCCTCCTCCGGATTCTCTACGAATCAAGTCACCTTCACAAGATACTCATCAACAGCCTAGTATAAGCCTCTGGTCCCCAAGCCAAACCTTGGGAACGCCAGCATGGATTCCAAGTACCTCCACCCTCGAGTTTCCCGCCACGGATTCCTGGCATCCTTCTGTGTCGCACTCCGGATTACCGTACTCTGTACGGCTTCCCAGCATCTTCTCCCATCAAGTTACGAACAATGCTGCAACCTTCCACCAAGCATAGCTGTTTTCTCATAGACATATGACCAGACATGTTACAGGACGGGGCATTGGCAGACTGCCCCTGCTTCACCAACGAAACCACCATACGGTGCCTGCTTCCTCTGCCTGGCTTTTCTCACGGTTTCCTTCACAAGATGTTACTCTGTCAC
>JAHWFP010150263.1:5360-17749 GCA_023313725.1 Lithobius niger | reverse complement strand
AGTGAGTTATCTTTATGCCAGTTGAGGATGTGGCCATAGCGACTAAGGCGCTATGCAAGTGATCTGGGGGCGAACTGGGTAGCTGGTTCAAATCCGGGTCATGCCACTCCGACGAAACGTAAGTGCATAAAGGTGGCTTACTGAACTACGTTATTTCTTGTGTATGATTTTCGCTGTTGGCTTAATTTCCTATTTTCCTTAGTATTATTTCCAGCGATTTATGTCTATTTATAAAATTAATTGCAACTGGGTATTTTTCTTCCTGTAAGTTTCCCTTTTCCTCCGATCTTCTCCCACCCCTTTCATCCCATCATCTCCCTGCCCTCACTCTCCCCTCTCCCCTTTCCTCCTTTCCTAACCTGTTACCCACACAGACGCACTGCCCCACTCCGTGTTTATCTCTTTGTCTTGTGACGTCATTTATCATAGTTGCCTGAACGTTGACTGAGATTGGTTGTTGTTTGGGATGTTGTTGTTCAGTTAATGGATAATCATATGCTTAGTGGTCAAAGACGCAAGGCCCCCCCACACGGGCAGTTGGGCATTTGCCATTCAGACCCTCCTCCTCACTCTCAATCCGTACCGTGTGAAAAATAACTATCCTTCGTGCGTGACGTCATTTAAGACATGCCTCTGCGATGACTGCGCAGAGCAAATTGTTATTCGAAGCAACAATGTGCCAAATTCAACTTCTTTTCAAGGCAACAACGTACCAGTTACTTTACTTTACTTTATTGCTTACTTGAGCCTACAGACCTGAAAGTCGTACGCTCACATCTACAACTTAAAATCTAATACTTAACCTAATCCTTAACCTAAGCCCTGATTTACAGTTCTAAACCCAGTACATATACAACCTACTATTCAAACCGCCTTGTCTGCCTACAAAACAACACAACCTGTCGTAGTGAGACACCGGCCGCTGGATTGTGCGGGAAGACACCAAGAACCTCCTGCAGGTTGCAGCCCCAGTTTAACATATGGTGGCCCCGGTACTGAGCCCAGTGATGACAGACCAGGAGAAAGTGTGTTACAGTTTTCTCCTCTGTGCCACACTGGCAGATGGGCGAACCACACAACCCCAGTTTAAACGCATGCGCCCTCAGAAGGCAATGACCGGTCCTCAGCCTGGATATCACTGCCGCATCCCTCCTGGAGAGACAATCAAGGCTGCGAGTGTCCCCAACCGTGGGATGAATACTGTACAGGGCCCGTCCAACCTCGCCCGAATCCCATTCTCGTTGCCAGTCATCCGCTGTTATACTCTTGAGAACCGGAAGGAGATCTCTGGGAGAGACCGGAAACACCACGGAATTCCGCCTCTCCACGAAACCTCTCCTGGCAAGGTCATCAGCTACTTCGTTCCCGAATACCCCAGAATGCCCGGGGACCCACCGTATACCCACACTGACACCCCTCCAAAGAGCACCGGCAAGCTTCAGACCAATTTCAAGGACAATTGGGTGACTAACCTCCAGCGACCTGAAAGCAGACTGGAGGCACTTTATCCCAGCAGCAGAATCGGAGAGGACCCTGAAGCCCCGCAGATGCAAGTCTAAGCCAATATCAATGGCAATCGAAATCGCCACCAGTTCTCCCAGGAAGGCGGATGGGAGGTGAAGCAGGAAGTAACTGAACTCCTGACGGAAGTCAGAGACATACACTCCCGCCCCACCCTCCCAGACCTCCTCATGGAAGGAGGCATCGCTGAAAATCTCCACACAGTCCTGGTCACCCGCCACCGAACACTGGCAGGACAAGAGAGGGGACACCTCCCCACACCAGGACCATGGACACCCACCCACAACGAGCCTTGGGGCTGGGAAACCACCAAGACCCCTCTCCTTGAGAAGGGTAGCACCCAGACCAAGAGCACCAAGAGCTCTCCGCGCCCACCGACCCATTGCAGAGAACCTGACCAGAAGCGTAGCGACGGGGTCACCCCAACCCCTTGCCACCGCTCGAAGGCAGAGGGCCGACAGAGTCTCTCTAGCCCTGATCCCTACTGGCACCTCCCCAGTCTCCACTAGCAGTGCGGCCACCGGGGTGGAAGGCAAACACCCAGTAACCGTGCGCAGGCACCCATTCAGGGCGACCTGAACACTTCTAATCGCACTGCCAGAGTATAGCAAGAAAGGCAAGTGGAAGTCCGCACAGGACCGAATGAACGTCCTGTATAACCCAGAGAGTACCGACCTCTTCAACACCGCTTGGTTAGAAGCGAGAGACTCAAGGACGCCGTGCCTACCAGCGATACTTTCCCTTACCACCCCAGCATCAGCAAGCCAGCTCAGCTGAGGGTCCAACCTGTAACCCAGATACCGGACATTAGATGCCGCATGCACCACCACACCCCCGACACGCAGGGTGGCCGGTACTACAGCAGTCCTCGAGAACACCAGAAGTTCGGTCTTAGGGAGTGAGAGACAAAGGCCCCGATCAGCCAGCAGAACCATAGCCCTGCTAATGACTTTTTCCAGAGACGTGACAAGCACTGGGACAGCCGTGCCGACTAACCACACTGCCACATCATCGGCATAAGCCACAACGTTGCAAGAGAAGCTGAGCTCCTTGAGCACAGCATTGATCGTCACCGCAAAGAGAGTTGGGCTCAGGCAACTCCCCTGCGGCAGCCCCCTGCTGGTGGATTTCACTCCTGACCAGAAGCCACCAACTCTCGTCGCATAGCTGCGTTCACCCAACAGCGATAGAACCGCCTCACCCAGTTTCTCACTCACCCTTAAATCATGCATCCCCGCTCTGACCAAGCCACATCCACCATGTCATAGGTCGCTCTAATGTCGAGAAAGACGGCAACCGCTATCTTCCCGTGCAGCCAAGCGTCTCTGACCCCAGCCTCCAAGTACAGCATGGCGTCCTGCGCCCCACGCAACTTCCGAAACCCAAACTGGGCCCTGTAAAGCCCACCGAAGCCTTCCAAGATACTATTGAGCCTACCCACCAAAATCCTCTCGTACAGCTTCCGGGCACAGGACAAGAGGGCGATGGGCCTGTAACTCTCAACAGCAGACCTCCGTTTCCCCCTGCCCAGCACCGGAGTCAGGATGGAGAACAACCAGGTCGGCGCACCTGGCCGCCCCTGAAGCAGCCCTCAAAAACCTCCAACAGACTATCTAAACCCGCCCTATCAAGGCTATGGAAATGGCTGTACCTGATGCGGTCAATCCCAGGGGCTCCCGTTGCACGGCAGACCACAAGAGCGGCCTCCAACTTGTGGATTGTCAATGGTGCGTCAGCCACCGCGGAGTTCCCCCATTGGAGAACCGGAGGCGATGGCCCCTTAGGGGACCTGAACACACTAGAAAAATTCTCATTGAAGGCTTGCGCCATCAAGGTGCCCCTGAGCCCAACATCACCTGGTTCAATGACCCACACCACGGAAGTATGTGGATCCTGAGGTCGGATCCATTTCCACACCTTTGCTGGAGGAACCCCGGCAGACAGCCTCTCACAAAATCTCAGCCTGAACGAGGCCTTCTCTCTCCGGAGTGTCAACCTCGTTTCTGCCGAGACTGCCATAAAAATGAACCACCTCTCATCAGTCCGGGAACGACAGAACCTCTGCCAGGACCACCTGCGGTCGCCTTCCTGCACTCGGCAGTCCACCAAAGGGGACCCGACCTGCTGCACTTTTTCCTAACCGACCCAGACTTTCCCACAATCCACCGAGCCGACCACTTGCCAAAAGTGCCCGCAGACACATCAGGATGCCCCGGCCCACGCACCCCACCTACACAAAAACCACCACTCGCTCCAGGGAACTGACAGAGGGCCACCGGAAAATGGTCACTCCCTCGCAGATCCTGTTAAACCTGAAAAGCGAAGGAGTGTGAGAGGCCCGCAGTACACAAAAAGGCGTCCAATACAGACTCTTGAATCACTATCCCGTACCTCCGGATGAAGGTAGGGGTACCATCCTGCACGATCTCAAAACCCTGACGGTCCAGTGAATCCGCCAGAATACGCCCCATAGCATTGCATGCACGACCACCCCAGAGCCAATGGTGTGCATTGAAGTCATCCCCCAGCACCAACGGTCTGGGAAGCAACCCCAACCATGCATTCCAATCGAGAGCCGAAACCCGCCCCGTCACATGGACAAAACCCACAGTTAACCAGACACCATTCCACCAGACCCTACAAACACAAGTGTCCACTCCAGGGCACATGGGGTAGGAGAACAAAAAGAAGGGGACCCTGCACCTCAGAAACACCCTTACATTAGAGCCACCAGGGCCCGCTATGGCACTGAAGCCAGGGAGGTAGGGGGATGATCCACCAGGAAGCCTAGTCTCCAAGAGTCCCAAAATATCAAAATCCACACTGAGAGCCTCGATCTCCTCCAGTTTGTTGGCGGCCCCCCGCACATTCCACGAACAAATGTTGAAAGCTACACTCCCGCATCCGTCACACCCACCCCCTTATCTCTGTCGATGTCCGCCTCAAACAACACTTCCATGCCCACACAGTGATCATCTTCCACCAACTCTCCTCCCCCCCCCCCCAGCAGGGTGAGGATCAGTTTCAATGACATTTTGTTCTGCGACAACAGTATCAATGACAACATTCCCTGTAGCATCAGTCTCAAAGACAACATTTTCAATCACTCCTTCAACCAAGACTGGCTCACTGCCTTTACACACACTGGTCTCCACACCACCAGCAGCATCAACACCAACCTAACCCCCCTCACCAACAGAGGATTGAGGAACCATAGCAGCAGGTTGGAGGAGAGGTACACCCGAAATGCCACACACACTGGTCACACTGCTCACCTCTGGCTCCTCCAGAATAGCATACTTGTTTTTACTCACAACATTAGCCCTCTGGGACTCCGGCGATGGAGGAGCCAAGCGGGGACGTTTCTTTGACCGCTTGGACACCTGAGTGGACCAGCCCAGCGTCTCAGACGCGGCCCGGACATTTGGCGCTGACTCCGGCCCATTTTGGCCGCCCAACTGTGGATCACTAGAGGCCGCAGCACCCAAACCAAGAACACTCAAAGCCACAGACGAAGTCGCAATGTTCACAGAGGGCCCAGCACTGGGTGGCGGGACCACACCTTTTCCTTCGCCACGAGGAACCCCACGCTTCTGTAGATGCACACACAGCGCGTCATTTGGCACCGCCACCTGACAAACTTCACAGAAAACATTACGACAAAATTTTCGAACGTGGCCTCGTTTTTTACACTTTAGGCAACGCGGGGCCCTGTCCGCAATTGCCAGCAGCATAGACACCCCTTTCAGGGTGATGACGTCCGGGATGTCCTCAAGTAAAATTGTGTCACGCAGCTTCAGCACCACACTATGCACTCCAGAGTGAATGACGAAGGCCTTCAGCAGTATGGAATTCTAGTTCGTGGCTGACCACTAACCCATAATTGACAAGGGTCCGCTCCACGTCGTCTTTCGAAGTCTCCAAAGGCAACCAGTGAAACCTGATGCGGATCAGGCGCTCGTGCAGATCGTATACACTGGCCCTAAAGTCATTAAATTTAATGTTAGTCGCCCGTTTGACGGCCTCCTTTGCCTCTGAATCTGCGAAGGTAACCTGAATTTGCGAAGGAAAACGTTGTTGGCTCTGAGCCAGCACGTCAAGCCCGTGACATCTTGCAGATTGACAACCGCTGCCAAAGCATCCCGCACATGCACAGAGAAGTAAGGCTTCCCTGCGTGATCTGCTATAAAAATCAGAGATTTAATTAGGCGAGGCAACAATGTGCCAATTTTAACTTCTTTTCAGGGCAACAACGTCCCAGTTTCAACTTCAAGCCAAAGAATTGACACACTCGCCCAGTTTCATTGTTCAGGGTCGTTGCGGTTGCTTCATTTCTGCTATGAGACTTTGGTTTATAACGTAAAGAAGATTGCTAGCTGGCTACTGCCTAATTTGCAAAAATTAATTCTTTCATGAGGTTAATAAAGTAATGCTGACATTTTACAGATAGCTGCAGTATAACCATGGAATGTGCGGTGTTCTGGTCGAGAGTTTGGAAATTCAGTCAATTCCAATACTATTTTAAAGGATGAGTTACAATGTTTAGTTCCTTTTTTGTTTGTTGTTTTTTTTCTTAAGGGAGCTGAAACCAAACCCGGTTATCTGCTCCACTGTGGGCGAAGAGAGGAACAATTTAGCCGGAGAAATCCAAGAGGAAAACCCAGGATCTTTGACAAGTCACTGTCGACATGAGAATGAAACACCGCAGGGTCCTTCTCGTCCCGAACATTTTGTTGCTTTTTTTTTTCATTTTAGGGAGCACGAGTCCAAACTTTTTGTTGTTGTTGGTGGTGGTGGTGCTTTATATCGGGACCTAGACCATAATAATCGGTCATTTGCTGTATTAAAGAAAAACGGCACCAAATAAATAATCCAACTATAGGTACAATAACTAGGAAACAACTAGGTTCAATTGGAGTTTAGCATTCCACCAGCATTTCACGCTTCAAGTAAAACTTTAAAGAAAAGTTGTGTTTATCCCAGCCACAAAAAAAAAATCCATTGTTCACAGTGGCATTCATTACTCAGCTATCAAGTACTTTAGGATCTAAATTTAGGGCAACCTGCCCTTCAACTATTGTCTGAGCTCTTCAAACATTGTGTGCAGTTTGTACTCGAACTCGGCTGAGTTTGAAAATTCGGCCCCTTGCAGCTAACCCATTAAGGCTCCAGCATAGAGTTATATACAATAATACTACGTCGTTTCACTGCTCTATAGTCTGTTCCACATTATGCTTGCAGGAAACTGACTGTATGACGCCATGTTTCCTTCTGCTACGAGTCAAGGCTACCTATACGTAAAGGCTTAACGTTAGAAATTCGACGCGTCGTCAAGTTAGCCACCGATTCTGCCACCAGTCGCGCTACTTACACTCCAAAAATGAACTGCTCTAGCATACGTACTGAACTGTGTAAGGTACGTGTGACACGCGATAGGCGGATTTTAAACTTAAAACACTGCATTGACAACAAATAATTAAACTTTAACAACAATGGCTTCACGCTACGTACCTCTTTGTTCACTCGACGACAAAACAAAGCCTCCGGAGGTTTAATTTCATGAATTTCAAGCAGAAGAACAACCAAGGTACGTGTGTATTGTACTGTATGATACGCTACGGCGTTTTCAATTCTCATTAAAAATGTGTTAAACGATCCATTGATGTAGCAGTAAATCATCCGAAGACTTCAAGAATAGTCACCATTACCGTAAAATAATCTTCGTTTAGCGCTGCAACACCGGTAAATCTAATAATGAGAAGATAAAACGTTTTTTTGCATCCCGCTAACACTAATCAATGTTACGATTGGGGTTTTTCGTTCTTCGTGTTTTCAGTTCAGCGCAACGCTTGGACGACGCGTCTGGCATGCTACGTGAAACCGAGCGTTAAGCCTTTACGTCTAGGTAGCCTTGTACGAGTGCACAAAAACACGTAAATATTCCACTCGTAAACTCGAACAGTAACTGTGTAGAATCTACAAGAGTGATATCCTCATGTTTTTGTACTCATGGTGCGAGGAAACGTGGCTTCATACTGAAAGATTCCTGCAAACATAATGTGGAGCAAACTATACTCTTATTTTAGTTAATTTGTGGGTAATGGGCAGTTTATTTTGCCAATGTAAAAATATGTAACTCGATAATCTAAACACAACGAAACAAAACCGTTCATCATCCTTGCTCAGTCCTAAAAAGTTTTGAAGGCTGAAAACTAAGAAATGAAACATTAAACAACCGTTGCAAGGGTTTTAATTTTATTTACGTGCATCTATGGTAGAATACAGCAGTAAGGTTTCATGTGAATTAAACAGTATAGCTACACTTGTTGTATCTGAAACTTTACAAGAAAATTTATTCGGGTTTCTTCCCTATTCGTACTTTCGTTCACTTAGCTCCTACTTTAAACATCAAATGAGTTCGTCCGTTCTCAATCGTAAATATGTAAGCAAACCCTTGTTGTTCGTACAACACCAAATATGCGGACAATATCGGGAGACTGCAGTGAAAGCCAACGTGCTGCTACGGAAGTTTATGTATATTTTTTCTTAAGGCAGCGTTTATTTCTCTTCGTTTGAACTATACCAACATTCTAATCATGTACAATAAAAAATAAAAAAATCCACAGTTTTAAAACTAGCCAGCGCCAACGTGCAGAGGTCTTAAACAATTCTCATTTATTCAGCTTTGCATTATGGTAGATAAGAAAGCGTTAGGAAAAAGATTTCAGCTCTCCAACTGCTGTAACTGAGATTGCTTTCATTGAGCTGCAGGGTTTGTTCCACTTTCACAACTTCCGAGAATCGGAAGCCATATTTGTCGATCGCAACAGACGGAACAGTCGTTAATGATTTCGTCACGTAGAAAAAGTTCATAATATCCTAACACGTGATCTATAGATCATAATCTGCGCAAAAGCCGGACTCTGGGTTAGTTGTCGGTTGCAATCCTACACCTCAGAACCGGCCGGTTCTGTCTCTCTTGTTTAATACAGGGCGGTCCACAAAAAACTGACGACCCAACATTTTTTAAGTCCACTTTTCTAGTTAGCTCCCCTCAGAACCAGGAGAGGACAGAAATCTTCCCGTTTCATTAGATTTGATTTCTGCCCTCTCCTGGTTCTGAGAGGTGCTAACTAGAAAAGTTGGACTTAGAAAATGTTGGGTCATCAGTTTTTTGTGGACCATCCTGTAGAGTCAAGTGACGGTCTGCTCGAATCGAGTGCTGACCCTATCGGCTCAGCAGGGGAAGTTTTATAGTCCCATGGCTTCCCACTTTAATTGTATCGCAGTCGTACATCAGTTTGTGTGCCCAAATTTTTACGTAAATAAATACGGTTGCAAACCATTTTATGTTACGGTTTGGACTTAAATGTCAGACTGCCTTAGCGAGATTTTGAACCCAAGACCTTTGGAACCATAGGTCGAAGTCGTACTGCCATGACATACAAAAGGCAACATCTCAAGCACATTTGGCTTTCCTTCCTGTTTATCCATTCGGTTTCACTTGAGATGTGTCGCACAAACAAGCGTCCCTCCAGTTGCGATTGGAAAGTGTACGTTTACGTGTGTATGTGACCGTTTTTTTGAAATCTACTAATTTACTGAAAACGTGATGAATTTTGAAGAAATGGCCGCCGCCGGCTACCAAATTATCTATTTAGTGGGGTAGGGTGGGTGAAAAAAGTTTCACATCCGGCAACCAATTTGCCCCTTTGGTTTCAGTTACTACATGGGTAAAGGCGTCTAAAAATCCCGGGTCACAATTTTTCATGTTCCCCCCCACCAAAAAAAAAAACAAAAAAAAAAAAAAGGTTTTTTGGCTGCAACTCTTTAACTGTCAACAAATCAAAAGCATAATGTGAAGCAAAAACGTTAACCACACAAAAGTGATATACGTCTTTCAAGTAAAAGCAACCCTTCAACCCCAAATTCGTATTTAAAATATATCATCCTTATTTTCCCGCGAAAATTCTTTTTTTTTCAATTCGTTGTTAAAGTGATTTCCGTGTTCGAAGTGTTCTTGCGAGCCATCTGATTGCCCGAAATGGACATGCTTAGGTTTTTTTGAAAGACCAGATCTATTCTTTCCACCAATCTTAACCGAAATTGTTTCGCTTAGATACAAATGTAAATATGACCATTACAATGGCACTTTGAAATTGAAACTGGCCACTACACCAATTACAGCTACACCTTAAAATAGGCGTAGGACGGTCCCTATCTAAGCTAAACATATTTCGGTTAGAACTGATGAGAAGAATACATTCCCCATCTTTCAGGAAATCCTAAGCCTGTCAATTTTGGTCTATTAGAAGGCTCGCAAGAGCACTTTGAACACGAAAATCAGTACAACAACCAGTTGAAAAAAGGAGCTTTCACGCAAATTAGGGGGATTTACTTTAAATATGATTTTGGGGTTGAAGGGTTTTTTTTACGTACAAGATGTACAGTGTAGTGGTATGGGGTTGGATTAGACTCTACTGGTCTTACTTTGTTACAGCTGCCACCATTTTTTTACCATAGCAGATTTCTATTGCGTGGTGAGGACGTGCTGATGAAATAATAGCACACAACATTGTGATGTATTTACACTATTTACATGTTTACTCACTACTCTCAACATACAACACACGATACATCTGACCAATTCCTGGTCCCAGTCAAGAGTGTCCTCTCAAACCATTTTCTCTCTTCCAACTCCCCCAAAAGTCCTACACATGCGCAAAAGTTCACCAGTAGACACAAAAGGGTTCTTTTGTTTTCTCATAGTAGGCAAATGTTTTTATGGCTTCACCCACATCTGGGCTGGACACATGTTCTTAACAAAAGGCGGCAAACTCTTTGACCGCCCTACGTTTTACTTGCGACAACGAAGATAGTGCCATAAAACCATTACTGCTAATGAACAACATTCGGGAAATACGGCCGGACGCAACAACAGTATATCACTTTTGTGTGCTGAACGTTTGTGCTTCACATTATGCTTTTGATTTGTTGACGGTTAAAGAGTTATTACAGCCAAAAAACAGTTTTTTGGGGGAGACGGGATCATGAAAAATTGTGACATGGGATTTTTAGACTCTTCTACCCATGTATTAACTGAAACCAAAGGGGAAATTTGGTTGCCAGAATGGAAACTTTTTTCAGCACCCCCACTCCACTAAGTAGATAATTTGGTAGCCGGCAGAGCTTAAAATTCATCACGTTTTCAGTAAACCAGCAGATTGAAAAAGAAAAAAAAACGGTTGGTTTTAACGAAAACATCAAAAGGGTTCTTCTTGTAGAGATTTTCGTTATCTTTAATTTAGATATCTATAAAATTTTACGTAGGAGTTTGTGCGATATTTAAGAAAATACACAATTTGGTAGCCGGCGGCGGCCATTTTTTCAAAATAGCGGCGAAGGCTCCAATGGGATTTTAGGGCACTTTTGGTACGTTACTCGGCGTTTCTGAACATATCTGCCAAGTTTCATCTTTATGGGAATTTTTTCCGACCTAAAGTGCTAATTCCACCGGACTAATAAACGTGTGATTAAAGTGATGCTGGTTCGAGTTGAATTCTTATTTTTAATAGATATCGGTAGAATACTTGGAAATCAAGTTTTGGTTACTAGGGCGAGCTTCAGTCACGGAAGGAAGCAACTCCACACTAAAGTGTGGTTGCATCATAGCTAGTCACGCGACCAAAGACAAGAGTTTCGAATTTCAAGTTTCGGGTTTCGAGACGAATTAAGCTTATTTCAGGTATCTGGCGACAAGTGTCGAATCCGTACAGTATGGAAGTATCACCAGAAGCTGCAAACAGCTTTGATAACGATCCCAGTGAATTCCCCGATCTGAAAAACCTGCAGTTTGACACCAAAATAACATAATATGACGTGTTAAAGGCGTTGGCCGCCAAGTTGGAAAATGGCGTCGTGCATGACCCACGCAACAAAGAATGTTTGTGGAAACATGGGAACTCTTCACAAGGTGTGTATGTACCTAACCTAAATCCAAAAGATCATCCATCAACGGGGATTCCCTAAAGAAATTTTTTTCTTTTTTTTCCATTGTGGCTAGGCAACTCTATTAAAAATACTTTTCATTTGTCACGCAAGTATATGCAAAAATTGAAATTATCATTTTGAAAACTGCCACTAGCTGCCAATAGATGTCGTGACTCACGGTACAAAGAAGCGATTAGCATGGCCAAATCCCCCATACATTTACACGTATCCTTTTCTCTCAGTCTGACGGGACGAATACCATACACGATATATGATTGAAGTCCTCGCTCCAGCAAAACTAAAACTATTAATTTCTCCGTTTCTATTCAATATATTTCGACGAAACTTGGCCAGATAGTAGATAGCAACTTTTCCCAACTTTACACCAACTTTTAAGCAATTCCGTGCAAGAGTAAACGTAGGGAGCCACACGTAAATTTGAAAAATGTTCACTTGTTGTTGTGGTTGTTCTTGTTCTTGTGTGACACGGTTTCAGAAGAAACTACTGCACCTACCTAAAATCTGAAACATGATCTGAGCCATCCGTTTTTCCTGGGCTTCAACCTTACAGGGACCACGAATCATACGAATCATATATTTAAAACGTAAAGCACAACAGCACTTAAAGAGATGCAATTTTCTCAATTGTGCATTTGATTATTTCAATTAAAAATCATCAATTTTTATCCGTGTACATTTTAATAAACTTTTCGTTGCTCCAACATTAACCCCATGGTGCATACAGTTGCCTGCAGGTAACAGCTGACTAAACGTGAAAAAAGTAAGTCTCAACTCGCACTGCAAGCTTTGTGAGGGGTCCCCGGGAGCAAAGCGAGCAGCAACAGCCTAGTGGTCAGCGTCCTCGTCTCCAAACCCTG
>JAHWFP010150261.1:8993-24832 GCA_023313725.1 Lithobius niger | reverse complement strand
AAAAAAAAAAAGAACAACACCTAATAACTTGCTCGTCTATGTGCAAAATCTGAAAGAAATAGGAATTTTCCCCGTGACAGACGTAGGTAAGAAAGAGTATATTCATCTGGAGATAGGACTCCTATCTACACCGAACAGTGGAACCAATTATTCATGCAATGGTGTAGGATTCGTATCTACACTGAATGTGAGCCACCACTTCTACGCGAAACGTTAGGTATTGCCCCTGCACAGAACGCTACCTTAGTACGAATATGTGTTAACATTTAACAAGTAGGAATCGTGATTGTACCGAACAGTATTCAGGAATCCAGCAGGAATGTCTTCTACACTGACATAAGGGAGCGTTCACAAATTACGGAACAGTTTTTTTTTCTTTAGCAATTTCGATCCCCGTTCCCCTTTGTAACACCAGTGTGTCACTTGGCTTGACCCTTTCCACCTGAAAATACGTAACGTTTTCTAACACCCCCCCCCCCGATTCCACTGCCCTCCAGTTGTATAGGTTTTTTTTTATTGAATTCGTTTTTATGAGCAGTCGTAATACCTAGGGGTGTAATGACCAGATATTTACAGAAAAAAATTTAAGTCGTTAAACAGATGTAAGAGAAATAGTTTAACTAAAAGAATGTAGATAAAAATGTAGCACACAATTAGTGTGTTACCTATAACTTCATCATACTCACCCTCCCCCCATCGTAACAGATGGTAACACATTTGCTGAACTCCTCCTCCAGGCGTTACGTAATTTGTGAACGCTCCCTATTGTAGGTTGGGAGAACTTCGTTACAGTAGGGAGAATTTGTTTTTTTATCAGCAAAAAAAGCATTGTTTCAGTTAGCACGTGATGGCTTTTTTCTAAATAACTACTTCAGTTAAACTAAAATAACCTTGAAAAGGCACATGTTCACATAGGAAGCTATGATTTGAGCCTATTCCCATGATTTTTGGTGGTGTAGTTTGACCTGTAGAGAGGACAGACGAAAGCATCCCCAGAACAACAACAACAACAACAACAAGAAGCAGAACAAGAAGTTGTCTATTTGGCCCCGCTCTGGATCTCGGCTTTGGCTGGACCGAATTTCACCATTTTTGGACTGTAGAGAGGCCTTGACTAGTCGAGGCTGGATTCCAAATTTGGTTTTAAAATGTTCACTTTTAACGGAGTTATAAGCTCTCAAAGTTGAGAGTTTAACACAGAGGCCCTAGGCTGACCCTTACTAACACTGGCTATCGCCAGTGTTAATTATTCTTACAATAATATTTTGAAAGTTGGGAAATGGTTTTAATTTTATTTACGTGTCTAATGGTTGAATACAGCAGTAAGGTTTCACGTGGACTAAACAGTACAGGAACACTGCGGTATGTGAAACCTTACAGGAAAGTTTATTTAGTGATAAAAAAAAAACAGTTTTTGGGATGGGAAATATATACTTTTTTTGTGTGACTGATCGACCCACCAAAACAAAAACAATAATTAAACAGCAGATACTAAAGTATACTACTCTTAATGCATTTGCAGATCTGCTGCTTCATGGACTAACTGAAAAATGCTTTCGAAAATGCCTGCTTTTCGAACATTTCTTTATGGCTGAAAACATAAATTCAAATTGGAAATTAAGTATCAGCAGGCTACAAGGTGACCTTGAACTAGTTCGGAAAGTTCACGTTTCCGTATGTCAAATCACTTCTGGACTTCAATTCTAACGGTGACATTGCGGTCGCTGGTTCAACCATATACTGTAGCTTCCTTCCTAACAATGGAGTATCCTGACATTGAGTTTGAAGACATGCACTACCTAAATATGGTCTTGCAGATGAAAATGCTACGGAAGCACAATATCTGTGCGTTCAAAGGTATCCCAATAGGAATTTTCCGTGTACAACAATGATCAGTCGTACATGCACTAGTGCTTGGGAGAAATGAACATTTGGGAGACGAACACAGGATACTTGGAGACCCTGAACCATGCAAACTGTTGACTTAGTAGTCAGAGTTCTGCAGGATACAGCAGAACTCCCATCAGACAGTTAACCGAGTATTGTATGCAGAGAGGTTATGCAGTTATTGGACCATTTGGCAGATTTTGCAGTAAAACTTCAAGGACTTTTCAAACACTCATCTCATTCGGACAGGAAAGGCTAGTCAACAAAATAGGGCCAGTAACTCATTCAACTAAGTGAATCCCAATTCCCCCCCCCCCGGTTCTCTTTGTTGCTTAATCCCTTCCGGTCTGGCCCGTTGTTATTTTCTTTCCCTGCAGTTGGGTCTGAGTAAGATGGGTGGTTGAAATTCCTTTATCCATGGTACTGATGTTTTTCATAAATTTTAAATTATTTCTTGTATTAATGATATATAAGTGTATTTTTCTGTTTTGTTTTTATTTTATTTACTTTTTTTTTTAATAAACGTATTTTGGACACTGAAAAACGTAAAAGCGCTTTACAAATAACGGTGGTTGAGAAACGTCTTCAACGCACACTGTGCGGTGGACACGTGAAATGTGTTTAAAATAAGGCACACATTCAATTTGCAACTATTTATAAACAGATGTTATTGTTTAACACATGTGTAGTGACACGAGTGTTAACAAAAATCGGTGTGTTTTTTTATCTGAAAAACAGTAGTGTTATTTTACAGCACTTGATAAACATGAGCCATTTCGTTAAACATAATTTTAAAACAAAAGTAAGCACTGCAATAAAAATACAATTATGTTTCTAGGGTACGTTTATAAAATGTTGCAAACTGAATGCTGTTGTTTTATTTGAAACACATTTCACTTTTGTACAACAGAGAAAATTCCAAAGTTTTGAAAAAACTATCTCTTCATCCAAAGTTGTTTGTAAAACGCTTTCCGGTATCTTAAAAAACCACCTTTTCTATAGAGCAGCGCCATGTGACGTCATAGTGGCTACAAGAGAGATAGCTGCAAGGGCCACTAGATTAAAATGGAGGGTTAAACAACGGCACTTCTAGTCAAGCCAGTGCTTTGAGAGCGGGTTTCATGGGCGTAAAAAAAATGTTGTTTTCTAGAATCCCTTATGCTGCTAGGTTGTCATTGGAAAATAAAGATTCCACTTGCTTAAAAATGTCAGCAACTGCCAACAAATCGACAATAATTGCACATTATAGGCCTAAGAAATCCACTCTTAACAGCATTGTCTTCAGTAAGACGCCCTTCTTTCCCCCCTCCAGTGACCCTTGCAGCTATCCCAGTTACGTGCTCCAGCATAGAGTTACATACAATAATACAACGTTGTGTCACTGCCCTGTAAGAGGTTCTGAAATTTGTTTATTTTAAAATACTTGTTTTTACAGTGCATTTATGTCATCGCAGTTGCATCATAATTGCATATGATTGCATCATATTTGCATATGATTGCATCATATTTGCATATGATTGCATCATATTTGCATATGATTGCATCATATTTGCATATGATCGCATCATATTTGCATATGATTGCATCATATTTTATTTTTTCGTTGCAGGTCTCGTACTTCTTAGTCACCACTTCGTTTGCATCAGTGGGCTTACGGCATCCCTTTCTTTGCACCTTTCTGGGACTGAAACATTACTGTGCGTAGCTACAGGAGAAATAACGAATCCGCTACTGCAAATGCGCTGGTTTTTGCGAGAATCTGGCGGTAAAGATGCGGCCACAACATCCATCGTAGAAGCTCTGTTCGTGGCTCTGTTCTTTTGTGCACGAATCATTTTTGGGACATATATTTTTTATTGTGTGGCAAAGGCTCATCCTCCGTTTTCCATCATCGCAATTTGTGGATTTTTCATTCTTCTCCTGTCTTACGTCTTTACGTACCAAGTTTGTGTTTTCGCACGCCGAGAACGTGTATTTAGCAGAGCGGCTGAATGTGTATTCAACGGTCGGTTATTTAAAAGGCGACCGGTAGCAATGCAGCACAAAAATCATCATTCTAACGGCGTGACAAAGGGTGTAAGAAATGGCCATTAACTTTAAATAAAAATAGCCACTTGAAAAATGGCTAACTGTATTGCGTGTGTAGGCTCAGTGTTATAGTAAGGGTATTGGGCATTTTATACCTGGACTTCTCGTCCCATAAAATGTGTACCCTGACATTTCGCACCGAGGTACTTGATCCCAAAATAACTCGTCAAATAATTTTGTTCCCATTTTAGAAACATTTTTTTGCATACTTTTTATTTTTTCTTTAGTTACAATTTCAGATTTCCCAGCCCTTAAACCACGGACAAGTTTTCTTTGCGCTACCAAACGCTGTCGCCAATTAAAGCCTTCAAGGGTCTCAATTGTTTGGCTTTATTTTTTTTACACTTTCAAGATGTTAAAATTAAAGCAACTACCCCAATTTCATTTTAAAAGTTTAAAAATCCAAACTCGCCTGCATATACTGTGACTACGACTAACGAAACCTTTTTTCGTCGTAAATGATTATGTGCTTTTTGTAGCCAGTAGACGGACTACTACCACTTTCATGCGTATTGTAAGAAAACTGTAAAATTTTTAATTGACGGCAAAAAGTTTCGTATAAGATTTTTAAACTTTTCATGAATTGGGACTATAGAAAATGTAAATGGAAGAATGGGAGTGAATTGTACGGATACGAAGTTTCCGCGACCGATAGCGGACAAACTGTCCGAGATCGTCAACTACTGGTATACTGGCGATTGCAGTCTTTCTTTCTTAGATTTTTCTTTCAGAGAACAATAGGCCTAACCATATTCGTTTCGCCCTTAACATGTTCATGTTTTCTTTGTCTGCTGCACAGTCGTTAACACTTGAGAGCAAATAGGCCAGTAAAGAAAAAGAAAGAAATCATAAATAAATAAATCGTTCCGTCATTTGTAATTAAATTTAATCTGGAATTATGAAGTGAACTGAATTTTTCAACAGTATATGAGAACCTAATATATCTATGAAAAAGTTGCGTCCCTCAATAAAACCTAGTTATGGATAGCTAGTCGTGTTTCCAGGTCAGAATGGCCGATTTGGTCCTGGACAAAACTGATACGGACAGTTTGTCCCACATTGCAGATTTGGTATTTTAAAACTTAAAATTGTGTGCAAATATGCCATCAATTGTGAGGAGGCGGGCGGGAAACGTTTACTCTAACCAAGGCAGACGAAGCCCAAAATATTTTTTAAAACATAAAATTTTTTTGTTTTTTTGCTATTCGTTCCTTGGAGTCATTAACCTGAAAAAATAAAAACGTTTTGCATGCAACTTTCACACCAAAACAAGACACAGGAGGGAATGAAAGTAATTTCTTTTTTTTATAAAAACGTTAGTGTAGACAGGTAGATTGGTCACTGTCGATATGAAAATGGTATAGGTGCGTGGTTTCATCATGCTTTTATCGGTTGCACATTTCCAGGCAATCGAACGTAAAATGTATGGAAATGTTTATAATCTGGATTAAAGTGCTGACAAAAGTTAATAACCTTTCTGTACTCGGTAATTAGTTTTAAACCCCCCCCCCAAAAAAAAAATGACATTGTTTGTGTCCCCACGCTTAAAGGCTCAGTCCCGTGTTGCTTCTGTTTGGGAAGCTCAAAAACACATACGGGATGATTAGCTTACGTGCGGCAACGTACAGTAAAATACGATTTAAAAAAAATGGAAAAATATGTATAAAATAGCAAAAGAAATGTTTCTGCAACTTTTTCGATAAAAACCTGAAAACATGGGGGAGGATTGTGGTTAATGATTCAAAGTGTCCTGTTTACTGCTTGCCACATAATGTCAGTATTCGATTGTGATGTCTCTCAGTTCATTAATGCTTTTGATGGGATTAAGTTGTGCAAATAAAGTATGTAGTGAATCGCCAATTGGTGGGAAGTCATTTTGGAGCCTAATACGAGAGACTTAAGTGCTACACTATCCTAAAAAAGATGGCCGTTCACGCCGACATTGATTGGTGCAGTGGTGCCTGAGAAAGGCCTAAAGTCCAAAAAAAAAGCATAAAAAAAACGGCCTGAAAAGGGCAAAAAATACTAAGCGGGGTAAAAAGTTAGCAAAAAACAAATAGGTACCCAGAAAAAATATCCACTAAAACTTATCGTGCTCTTTTACAAAAAGTTGCTCCTGCCCTCTTGTGGATCTGTGCACGCCACGGACTGTCCGTGTGTAGTGTCTTTTATTTACTTGTTTCATTCATGCGTAATGAATAATTTAAAAGCTACCAACATGGAAAGACAATAAGTAGTTATCAATCTCGCCCAAACAAACCTTGTGAAGGATTCCCGCCAAACTTTTTTGTCATTTGAAGTCGTGGTATCAAACGTTAAGCTTCTTTGCCATGCTCCTCTTTCTTTCTCTTTCAAAAACGTCTAGCACGGTTGAGAATAACGTAGCGGGTTCATCTACACGAGCATTAGTTTGCTTCAGATGACATAAGACTCCAAAAATAATAAAGAAAAAATCTATTATACCGATTTCAAACGTGTTACGCTTCATATCGTGTAGGGTGCCACAATTACAACTACAAACTCAAGAAATCTGTTTCATTACCGCTGTAAATGAATTGGAACATGAACCGAAAAACCCACTTATCGAATTTTAAGCAAGAATTAGCCAGTAATGAACACCTGGAAATTTTAATTGGCTCGAAAGCACTACGGCCTGACAAACACGCTATTGAAAAGTTTTTGAGAAAAGTTGCACAGAAGCCTACGTGAAGCCACCCATTGTCATCGAATGGGCCACGGAAGAAAGCTAAATAGTGAGTGAGTTGCCGTTTTTGCAACCTACGCCTTTATTGCGTTCAATAAAAACTAAACCGAAGAGTCCCTTTAAGCATTTTTCTTAGTGAAGACCTGTTACACGATGACAACATCGTTCCAAACCAAAACTCGGTTTGAAAGTCGTGATATCAAATGCAGGTCTCTTTCACCAAGTTTATACCACGGAGGAATACTTCAAAGGTTAAACGAAAGTGTGAAAATTGCTGACTGAGCAATTTTCAAGCATTTCATTTAACGTTTTAACTTTTAGTTGTTTGGATCACCAGGCGAAAGAGCTTGACGTTTGATATCACGACTTCAAATGGCACAAAAGCTTAGCGAGACCCTGTAGACTGCTTTACAGACTAATTATGGGGCAAGGTGGCCTGATGGTTAGCATGACCGTCTCCTGTGCCGGAGGTCCCGTGTTCGAATCCGCCCTCAGCCAACCCTGGCATTTTCGGGCAGAGAAGGGCCTTGTGCCCATGTCGATTGTGGCATGTAAAAGAACATAGGATTTATATAGCAAAATTGACCCTCTCTCTCCTTCTGGCACCATGGCTAACGCTGAGTGCGCGTCAAAAAGCTACAGCTACAGACTAATTAAAGGTATTTTTTCAAATGTCCCCTTCTGGTTTCACAAGCGTCTATTCGCCCCACATTTTTATGCACGTCGTATTAACGCAATAGGTTACAATTCAATACTACCGTAAACCTAGTCGTTCTGACATAATAAGCTCTGTTTTTCATGATATGAAAGAGCAGTGTTTTCTTTAACTAATAATTACATGCAGACAACGTCCGTGTCGTCCATGATTGGACACATTGCCTACACCGGAAGTAACTTTCTCTTCTTCTTTCGGTTTTGTTAGCACATCAAGACCCGAAGTTATGCGCTCAATATAAGATTAAAGGGACACCCGGCCTGCCTTATAACAGCCACGCGCTGATCGCCAGCGCAAATAGTATCGCAAAGGTCAATTGAGATAGTAGCTGCGTTCCTCGCAGTGAAGAACGCAGTTACTGTCTCAATTGGCATTGCGCATAATAGACGAACCTGCATGAACGCATTAATCGTGCTGACCGGAATGATTCTCGTATATTAGCATCACAATTTATAATTTTCTAGCCTAGTGTCTTATAATTTTGCTTCGGCGATCTATTGGAATAATTCATTTTAATTTTTACCGCATTAGTCTTTTAGATTTTTGATCTCGTGGTAATTATTAGTAAATTAGTACATGCACACACAGAGATGAAACGTCAAAGGATCATATAAGTGCTGGACGCACCTAAATAAAGGTACCAATATTCATCAGAAAATCTCCTAGACGCCACATTTTAAAACGGATTTTTTAGCTAGGGATTGACTAACGGTAAGTAAATAATACTTTTGGGCCGTACTTGATGTGGAGGATCGAGAAAAGTGGCGCTGGGAAGAATGTCCTTTTAACTTTTCTTTCTTTCTTTCTTTCGGTTTTATTAAAGCATAAAGACCCGAAGTCATGCGCTCAATGTAAAAAAATTACAACGAATTATTTGGTAAACTACCCAAACCAAACAATGCAAAGAAAGTGAAAGCATTCAAAAACAAATAAAGCCTACTATAGACACACTTTGCAAAGTGGAAGGGACTAATTGGTGACACAAGAGACCAGGCTCCATACAAAATGACCCCATTAAAAAACAAAGCGTCCAGTACCTTTGCAGAACTTGAACACCACACGCAATTTCTTATCAGGTAGACACACACAACACGTTCCACAGTTAACACAAGATTCCCAATGCCAAAGGTGGACGTCTGACTTTAACAATGGAGGGACGCATTTTTTGATCACAGGTGGCGTGTTCCCAATGATCACGGAAATAACATTACGAATGATTGCAATCTATGCCGTTAGCTCCCCTTCACTAGTGAAACCAGAGAAAGGCACGATTCCCTGTCAAAACGGAACTAAATGCCAAATTTCAGCCAGATCTGTCACATAAAATATTTTAGCTCGGTGGCTGACTGGAGTTTTTATCGGTTTTACTTCCGTTGCATAAAAGCAGAAAATCAACAATCTTTACACCCCCTTTTTTTCACGTATAGCAGCAGCTGTCACATTTTATTGAGAATCGGCTAATGGTGTTAAGGTGCAAAGACCACCTATTTCAATAAATTCTAGGCTTATTGCCCGGGCCGTATATTTATTTACCCTCACCATCGTCAAATTCGCTAAAACTTTGAATCCATGGAGTTCAGATAAAGTACGTAGCCAGTGGTCGCCAATGTGACATTGGCGGATAGACTGAATAACGACTTTCTAACGATGATGTCTGACAATGTGAGGGAGCGTTTACGCATGTTACGTCGGGTGGAGCTAGTAACCATGTCCTCGCAAGCGGTCCATCCGCCAAAATCAGGGCGCGTTTACGCAGTGACTCACCTTTGCATTCTCGCAGCTGAAATTTAATCGCGACGGCAAAGGTGTCGTTGCCATGGTAACCACGTTTTCTGGATTAGCTAAATCAGACTTCGTTTGAGCAAATGCTTGCAGTCTTATAATTCGTGACAGTAGGATAGAGAATTCCTCCTGACGAAACAATTTTCCCAATCGTTCCAAAACTCAATTATTGACTCGTTTCGTTGCGAGCTGGCGGAGCTAAAATCGCCGCTATGTTGGAATTTCAGATAATTTCTAGCTTCTAGCTGCGAGAATGCGCCCTGATTTTGGCGGGTGGACCGCTTGCGGGGACTTTGTTACTAGCTCCACCCGGCGTAGCATGCGCCTGTCTATAGTGTACACGGCCTATCTTGAGTTCTCCCCAGAACGAACACAGATAATCGATAGTACGTTTTCAGTAGCCTTGTCGATATCCAAGATGGTTACAAAAACAATGGCGGCCATCGATTAAAGCCACCTCATCCAGGAAGACGTAGCCGCTCACAAAATACTTGCAGGACTCAAGATACACCGCGCACACAATAGTAAGTAGGAAGCTATATTGTTCCACTCCCCCGTTTGTTGGCGTTTGTTTCTGCTAAAGCCCAGGTTGCAAAACATGTGAACTTAGTAGTTGTAGTGGTTTTATTTGACCGTTTGTAATTTTTTTCTGCACTAAAATGGTATCTATGGTAAATGGCTTTGTGTTGTTCATAGTGATAGGGGGCCACTAGCCCTGTAGCTGAGGTCCCCCTTACAACCGCAACTGAAAATCAGCTACTAAATATCGGCTAAAAACCCCGAATATAACCGAAAATGTTTGCGGTAAGTATTTGAAGGAGTGTGTTTTAAAAAAACCAAAAAGGTGAGGCTCCAAATTTTTTACAGGACTTTGAAGAGTGTTATGAAAAATTGTAGGTCACGTTTCCATTTTTTCTTACCACCCACCTCCTCCCCACCTCCAATACCAAGTCACCAAGCGTGTTAAAAGCGAAAAAAGTGGGTTAAAAATTGTCCTTAAGTTGTTTAAAAGTGAAAATAAGATGCCGATTGTCATAAAATTGTCATAAAATTTGGATTAGTTTTGTCATTTTTATTTTTTTAATTGCGATTTTGGCGTAGTAGCCCTGAATAACGGCTTCGAATTCCTGCATTTCTTGTACCAAAACTGCCCTGCAAATTTCAACCAAATCCTAACTAAACTGCGAACGTTATGGTGCCCCAAACAGAAAAACATACACACCCAGACAAAATGCAAATTCAATTGAGTGTTTCACAACGCTCGGCTTACAACAAAATACGTTCTAGCTGACACGGGAATTGCCAACGTTGATGGAGCCAGTGCTTATTGGGGCATAAAGTGAGTCGTCGGGGCTTGTTCTTTATCAGATTTCACTTTGCACACATGGTAATCAGTGGCAGGAACAACATGATTACGGTTCGTTTCTTTCGTAACGAAATGGGTAGGGTGCTTCACCAAACTTTCCGGGTGGAGCAGAGTCTCCCATGAAAGGTTTGCGCCGGTCAGCTCGAAAGCGCATAGCCGCAGACCAAATCCTTCGTGTTAAAGCTTAGCGCATGCGTCGTACATGTCTTGGCATGTGTCGTCGCACACACAATGAGCCCACACACACGGAGTTTCACGATTGCTTGCGTCATACGTTTTAGGATTACAGAAATCTTGATTTTATATAGTCGGTGTTTCATACTTATCTGTTTAGGGTAAATAAAAAAGTACGGTCAAAACACACTATTGCAGCGCCATTTTTTGAATGATCATGCCTGGACCTGCGACAGGTGTTAACATGGAAGATTTGGTCTGCGGCTAAGCGCTTGTGATCAGCTCGTGAACATAAAGCTCCGGAGCGATTAGACCTATAAAGTCGAGGTCTAGCGAGAGATCGGTGTGTGGTGCAGCCAACACTTTATGATTGCAACCTGTGTGCTTCTTTTGGGGGCGAGGGATAATCGTCTAACTGGAAAATCGCATAATTGGAAGAACGTATAACGGAAAACAGTATAACGGAATATCATCTAACAGGAAATTCGTATAATGGAAAAGCGTCTAACTGGAAATTCGTATAATGGAAAATCGTCTAATATCCCTGCCTCGCTCGCGCTGCCACGCTCGCTGCGGCTATACATATAACATCAGAAACTGCAGTTAGATGTTAATCCAGTTAGACGTTTATCCATTATACAATTATCCATTATACGATATTCCGTTTAGATGCTTTTCCAGATTTTTTATTTAGGCAGATTTTAGACAGTTATCCCATTAGACGATTTTCCAGTTAGACGTTCGTCCGACGCCCCCTTCTTTTGCTTCTTTTCGTACATTTTGTATTTTATGATTCATCTTTCTATTTTTCAGCGACTCGCAGTTATATCTTGTTTTATGCTTTGTCTTGTTGCTGTTCATTTTCCGTTTGGCAAGTTTAGCGATATATGTGGAGTGTTTGCTTTGTTCCAGGTTACTGACTTTTTCGGGGAGGGGGAAAGGGGAGATTGTAGAGTTTAAGGTCAGCACTCTACGTAGCTCATTGTAGCTAGTAAACGGGCAGTCCTGGGTTCGAGTCTTAGTCGGGGTATAGTTGTCTTGTCTTTATTTCTCAGACTAGTGTATTGTGTATCCTCACAAGGCCATGCAGTCTTTAATGCAGACTGCTTGCTTCGCTATACCTATCAGTTCGTAGATGGTGCTGAGTAACAGCCCCACCCATGTGTTGTAGTGATCTTGTCCACTCGTCGTATGTGACAATGACGTCACGCCTAGTTAATAAAAGGTGTTGTAGCCTTTTCATGCTGCCGCATTTCAGCCAAACTCTAGCTGGTCTATTATGTCCTTACTGCCGTTAAGGCATCTTAGTGTATAGTCGAAATACATTCGGTGGCAAGATGGCCTGATGGGTAGCATGACCGTCTCATGTGCGAGAGGTCCCGGGTTCGAGTTCGGCTACAGCCACCCCTGGCATTGTCAGTGAGAGATGAGCACTGCGATGTCTGGTCCTCATGTCGATATAGTGTCGACATGTAAAAGAACCACGAATTTCCGATGCGATTTACTTAGCAAAATTGTCCCCGCCATGCTGACACTCGGTGCGCGTCAAACACTACATGCAATTTAGGTACCAGTTCAAAAAGTGCTGATCTTTATTGAAGGTTAGGTTAAAGCTTTCTTCCGTTTCACGGTTAAATAAAACCAGCAGTAAAGTACGTACACCACACACAATTCGTACGCCATTTAAATAGACATTACGCATTAATGCACACCTTAAGCGTATACAAAAGTTGCTAACTATATGAGATGCCAACTGGTAATTATTACACAATGATAATTTTAGAACACACAATGTATCAACTGTACAAATCATGTTTATGACGCTTAAAAAGGAAGCGCAACAGCGCAACATTAAAAATCGTGCACTAAGAGTAGCTAAGATTTGCTAAGCCGTCATTGTGGCCTTATATTTCATCGAGATGACGTAACTGTGACTCGAACCAGCGAAATCCGGATCACAACCTAGTCTGCAGTGCCGCAGCTAGTTTTTTTTTTCCCAAGGAGGGGTGCTAGGGCAAAATGTCGGGCTCTCTTCAACAAGTAAACAAATTTAGGGGCTAAGTGACTACCTACCTCAACTAAAATTATGTCTTATTTGACACGCAACTGGTGAATTTTGGGAACTCTGCCGCCTGGGCCCGAGTACCTTGCACCTTTTGCACCACCCCTATTATTTCACAATATGACTATTAAGAATACGCTCAAACAGCTTTGAGAAATGACATGTTAAGTTTTGAGAAATGTTAAGCTTTAAGAAATGACATGTTAATATGCAATAATTTATTCCCCTTTTTATACAGTGGCGTGACAAACGCTTTACGCCATACCTCAGGTACAAAGCTTTCAGCCAAATTTCGATTAAACAAAACCAGTAAAAATTGAAAAATTGACATCAACATTTTAACATAAATGACCCGAGAAAGCGATTAGGCCCTCTTGCATAATTCTTATTAAATTTATCACAAGCCTGAAAAGTGGCTGATGTAGCATTACGTCTGGGAATAGAATAAACAGAAAGGATTAAAGCCAGTGGCTCAAGATGGGTTAAATAAATACAGATGCAAACCTATTTACGTTGCCTTTTGGACTTACGTGTTAGACTCCTCGCTCAGGCAATCTGAATATGTTCGATTCCTCGCTCATGCAGTCTGACATATACGTCCAAAAGGCAACGTACTTAAATAGGTTTGCATCTGTATTTATTCTCGTCTGGTAATATTTACGCCTTTACGCATCATTCCACATTGCGTAGCACCAGCTTCCAGCCGTTTTTCGGACTTTAGGCATAAGAATAGCTGAGAGGCTTAAAATCCATCCAAAATATGCATACAATTCAGGCTAAAACAGCTTAAAATTCATGCAATTAATGTAAGATATCTGTATCAGGAATTGCTTTATATCTTTCGGAGCTTCGCCCAAACTCTGCTGGAGAAGCTTCCATCGAGGTCCCCTTGACTCCCATAACTGCATTGCTCGGGCCCCCTCTGAAATATCCGCACTACAACGGCGCTGCACAGGTAGAGAGTTAAATGTTTGTATGTCCCCAGCTCCCCACAACTTCCCCGAAACTGAACCCCATTTCTTTATTAATTCAGCAATTTAAACGGAACAACTATAATCATCGTACAAGTTATTACCACAATGGGTACCAATATGGAAGAAGATACAATGGCTGCTGATTTGCAGGACTGGTCGACAGGACTGCAGGTTGCTGGTGAGCCGCAGGGAAGTTTTCCGTCAGGACAGTTGCATGAATCGTAGTTGCAAATATCGATGCATTTCTCAAACGCGAGATGATTCCCATACCCATCGCATGTTTCTGAGTGACCGTAGCCTTCATTTTCAAACACACGCTTTGAACAGCCGAGAGCATCAATAGCGATAAGCTCTACAAAAAAAAAAAAAAAATAAAATAAATAATGCAAAGAAAGTAATGGAATACACTAAAGTAAAAAATGAAAAATGAAAAACTGGTATACTGGGTCTGTAATCATACACTGTAACTGCTGTAGTAATTAATATAAAGCTAAGTCGTAAATAAGTCAACTGCTAAAACAAAAACGCTAGAAATAACATAATAAGGGCACGTTTACGCAATGAGACCTTCTTGCTCGCCGAAAGCTATTTGCTAGGCAACCGTTATTTATTTACGATTAATTTCCCGTTTCTGCTAAATGAATGCGGTAATAGACAACAAATTAAATGTATTGTAAATAACAACACGGACAAAGAACAAAGGTGCAACAGTCATTTTAAACATTGCTACAACATTATCACCATTTCATGCTATTTCCAAAGTTTGCTGGTCTCGCTGAAAAAACAGCTTCTAGCCGTGATCAATCGACGGTAGAATGAATAGCTACTCGCAGCGAGAATTCAAAATCCAATATGGCGTCCATTTCGGGGTTGTTGAATCGAAGACAAAACATTGAATACCGGCATTCAGAAATCCGTCCGTCGTCTTGTACTGTAATAAAAATTGTTTTCTAGTTGTCAGAAATCTACGCTGTCGTGTTGCACGCTTCGTACGTCGTGTCGAGAGGCACGAGGACGAGATTTGCGTCCTCTTTGTTGCCATGGCTACTACGTATAGACACCCAGAAAGCCGAATTCTCCGGTAAAGGCAGCAAGCAGATTTAGTATTGACCAAGTAAAAGCTAGTAAGCTAGAAAATTGTCCTTGCTTAAACGCGCCCTAAGAGTGACTACCTTTATGCACGTGCACTACATTATCAGAAAATGAAATTTAGACATAAAAATGTTGGCTTCTCTGCTATACGCTCCTTATGGATTACTTCCTCCAAGGCGTGATTGGCTCTCCAAGTTCGATTGTTTTAAGATATTGGTTACAGAAATAACGAATTTACCTATGTCATGTTGCAGGTTGGGTGAATGATTAACTGTTACGACGAATAATTACTTCATTAAATCCGTTTTAGCAGGGGTAGCATAAATATAAGACGTGTATATAATGCGCTCCTGGTTTTAGCTGTAAGGCATTCTTGGACGACCAGTCCACTTGCCGAGGGGGTGCAAGTGAGTTAACATTATACGATTCAACATTAATAATTCAGCACATTTGTTATCATCGAAACAAACACATTGTTATTAACCCTTTACCTGCCACAGACGAGCCCAACTCGTCATACACAAGACCACAATTTAAGTATTAAATGAGTCCAAACTACGCAAGAGATGGCCAACAATGGAGAAACGTCAACAATACTAGATTCCCTTAACAAGCCGACCCTAGAGACGGCCGTGGCTGGTTTGGTAGAGGCGTGCTCTCCTGAAGTTTGCTAGTTCGAGCCCTGTCCAGGTTATCCTTATATTTTTGTGGAGATGGGCTGCAGATACAAAATTTATGTGACAGGTAAGGGGTTATGAAAGAATTTTTCAAACACAAGTTAATGAATACTTTATCAATGAGTATTTTACACTTCATAGTCAATATTTTAAATTTTGATGGGACGGTGGGGAGGGAACACAGACTCGAAACGGAGAACCAGCCCATCTGTAAATCGTTGACACACCTTTATTGAATAGTGACTTTAGTGAGTATACAGAAAAAGATTGATTGTCAGTAATTAGGTCATTGGTGGGATAGTTAGCCCAAATGAATGC
>JAHWFP010150260.1:0-17877 GCA_023313725.1 Lithobius niger | reverse complement strand
CGGAAGTTGCCATGGAGAGCAAAAAGAAGTCGCGGCAGTGCGCCCCCCAGAAAAGAAAAACCCCGCGCGGCACTCGGGTGATGCAGGGCCGGAAGCCGCATATCCAGGGCCCTGCACCAGGAAGCTAACACCGCCGTCTATCTCGGTGAGGTGGCAGCCTAAGCATGCCGAGAGGCGAGGCCACCAAGGAAGCCGTACACACCACCTCCCTCGATAACCCAAACAGTTCGGGTCCGTGATGCAGATGGATACAGCACAAGCCGCCTCCCCACAACGACAGGACCCGAAAAGTCATAGCCGATTGACCTTAGGCCGGCTCGCCCAGGCCACCCGTCCTCCGGAATAAGGAGCCAAAGCCCGAAAGCCAGGATCTCCGCCTCCACGGATTACTAGGTTGCAGCACACGGCCAACATGCTGGGGGATGAGGATGAAAAGCCCAGTGGCCAGAATGGGCAAATCGGAATCAAACCCCAAAGGGGATTCAAACCGCCAAACATCCTCTAAGCAGCCACCCCAGGCCCGGTTTGTCTGGATGTCCCTTCACCTCTTTCGGACTAGTGCTTGCGAGGGGTGTTAAACCTGCCCGCCATACACACCGTAGGCGCACTCGCAAACCGTAGTGTTGAGGTTGCTAGTGTTCAAGACGGACTAAAAACCCTCCGCCACGCAGACCCTTGGCACACTAGCAAACCGTGATCTTGGGTTCCCTTTTAGTCGTCTCCTACGACACGCAGGGGTACGGTGGGCTTATTCTACCCCCAGCCCACAGGGGAGGCATTTCTGGTTCTGCTTCCGACAGGATGTGACGTCATTCAAAATGGTGGCACTTCCGGTTTACATGGGTGCGACCACCTTGTCTGTCTGTCCTCTAAGTCTGCCAAATCGCATTTTCCTACTACTCACTTCCTGTTGTGACATCACTTCCTGTTATGACATCACTTCCTATTATGACGTCACTTCCGGTTATGACATCACTCCTTGGATTTGTATTAAGTTTGTGTTTTGTGCGATATTAAGGATATTAATCTAAGTGACGCAGTGAGTTTAGGTGATATTGAAAAACCTTTAAACAATCAATTATTATTATTAATGGAGAGCGTTTTGAACCAAACTGATGTATTTAGAGTTATAGTTGATTTTTAAAGTACATTTTTGTAAGTTTACACCCATAACCGTTAGGGTCAGTCCAGTGAGTTAAGTGTCAAAACAAAATTCGAGAAAATTCAGTCCAGATGTAGTTCTGGACTCGAACAGACGGCCTCCCAGCCTTGGTGCAGTTGGGCAGGGCTACATGCACCATATCATATGTGCAACTTCTAATATGTCGCATAAAGCCCTGCCCAACTGCGCCAAGGCTGGGAGGCCGTGTGTTTAAGTCCAGAACTGCATCTGGACTGCAACTGCATCTGGACTGAATTTTCTTCGTCGGATTTTTCCTTATATAGGGAAAATATTTCCCGTGATGCAACACACCAATAAAGTTAGCACAGTTCCAAAAATAGAAAAGTTGGTGCAGTTCCAAAAAATAAAAAAAAAGTTAGTGCAGTTCCAAAATAAATTTTTTTTTTGAGGAGGGCCTATGTAAGGCGAGATCAGGCGAGGAAAACTCAGTCCAGATGCAGTTCTGGACTCGAACACACGGCCTCCCAACCCTGGTGCAGTTGAGCAGGCTACATGCACCATATGAGTAGGGAATCTCCACTACTGGCTCCCCTCTCGGGTGGTAGTAACTCCCCTTTATGGGTTGGTAGTAACTCCCCGTTTGGGTTGTAGTAATCCCCGTGTAGGGTCCAGAAATAAAATGTAAAAAATTTCCATTTATTTTGTTAGTCCTATGTAAGGAATATTCATTTTTTTTAAAGTGTATCTGCTAAATTCTAATTCGTCTTTGTTTAGGAACTCCAATTTATCTCCTTATTTTTTCCTCGTGTTTTTTTTGGGAAAATTATTTCGTATATAATTAAAATATAATAATAAGAGGAATGAACGATTTTTCTTTCAAGAAAAAGAAAATGAATTCAAAATCATCGTTTACAAGTGCATACTGTGGAAAGGTCTACGCAACTCAGCAATATTTGATCCATCATCTTCCCAACCATCGATCCGATCTTCGACCAGAGGTTTACTCTTCGAAATTTCCAATTTTCAAATTTCCAATTTTCCTTAGTATTATTTCCAGCGGTTTATGTCTATTTATTTCTCCAAAATATGGAGACCGAGCGCGTTTACTTTTCACGGATACCGACAGTCTGTTCTATGAGGTAGAGACTGAAGATTTTTACCGGGACATGGAAATTGAGTCAGATAGATTCGATACCAGCAATTATGATCCATCACATCCTCTGTATAGTATGGAAAATGAAAGATGGGACGGCAGGCATCCCGGTGAAAGAATTTGTAGGCTTGAAAGCAAAAATGTACTCAGTTTTAGCAGCCTAAGATAGCTAAAAAGGAGAGCTCCTGCTAGGAACCTATCAGGTTTTGCAACGTGAGAAAGTTTGTGTCAGCATTGAAATTCATGTGCAGAGTGACAGCTTCCGAGCGATAACAACTCAGCTCAGGAAAAATTCGATATTACTAATAGGCTCACGTGGAAAAAAATAGCAGTCTTCGAAATAGCACTGGGTTGAAAGGAAAACATATACATTACCAAAGTGCATTCCCAAATTAGGAGTTGGGGTAGCTCGAGACATAACAAAAAGTTTCTCAGATTTATGTTCAATGTTGAAAATGAAATTTTCCTTCACTTCTCTTCCACAATTAAATTCTGGAAATTTTACAGTTTCAGTTTCATAGTTTCAGTTTTATTGAGCACATAATCTGAAACTGACTATTACTCTGAATGATTGTCAGTAAAAACCATTTTACACAAATGTTTAATTAAGATGAAAAGACCACCAATGCAAAACTGGGAGCTGTTACTTCTTTCTTTTGTCGCCTATGTTTATTTTTATACCTCAGACTGCAGCTGCAGCAACTAATTTTCTTTTAGGGGTGGGCGAGGGCTTACACACAATTGTTGTTGGAGGATTTACTAGGGCCATCGGCCTATAGGGATTTTCTCAGTAAAAAAATCTTCAGATGTTTGGAGACAGATGTGCAAAGGCCTTTCAGGGCTTGCCACTCCATCGAAATCCTCACCCAGCCATTTCCTTCTAATTTGTACACACATCTTCTGACCAGTTTTGTTTTTTAAATTCAACACCATGATCAACATCTGATGTCCGTTTCCATTGAAAATTCTTAAGAAATGATCCTACCATTTCTATTAATAGCTAAAAAGGCGTGTAGGAAGGGTAGAGGGGATGTAAAGCTGCTAGTCACAACAGCTAGTTAATGAAACAAAAAAACTAGAATGAAATATTTTGTTTGCGAAACCCTTAAACTGAAAAATAAACTAGCTGGTTGAGGTTTTGGTGGAAAGCCAACTAAAACTAAAAATCCAAAAACGATCAATCCCTAATATTTGCTACTTTCAATTCATAGTGGTGAGCTAATTTTCAGGATTCCTTGATTTTTTTGCCCGTTTCTTAGTGTATGGTATTTAAAAATGGTTTCCTTAATAGGCCATCGGCAGAATCTAAAGTTGAACTTGGAAAAGCAGTCATCACAGATTAACCCTTTTGAAAAGACAGTGGAGGCAAAGGATATGTAAGTCAATCATCCATCTGATTTGGTGCAGGAGGCACATGGTATACTACTGGACGGAGGGGTCTGCCAGCAACTGGTTATTTGGAGGAACGACTAAGAAATACCAGAAAGTGAAGTCGCCCTACATGTGTAAAAACACTAAAATCCCTTAATATATCAACTGGAAGAAAGAGGGGGGGGGGGGGGGGGTGAAGTCTAAATGGCGCGTCGGCAGCTTGGTCATTAGCGCCAACCTCAGTCACAGTGCAGTGGTCCGGGTTGCCACTGCACCACACATTACAGAGATGTTATTCAAACCCCAACCTAAATCTTGTCATACATCTGTACCTCCTGCAAAAATTGAAAAACACCGGACAGGAGGACAGACTTATCGCCCAACTGACGCGCAATGTCATGCGGAAGATGGAACCGACGACGAACACCATCAAGATGGCGACAATCAACAAGTAGGTGCCGGACCGTAAGTGGCCGTCGACACCAAGAACATTCAGGAGGGTCAACCCCCCGCAAAAGGAAACAGTGAGTAAGTCGGGTGTGACCAATTCGCAAACGGGCCAACACAACCTCCTCACGGCGACTGCGGCGACACGCCGAGTGCCACTCCTCGACAGTGCCTTTAATGGCCCGTAATTTATTACCGTCCTGTCTGTCCCACAAGGTTTGCCAAAAAGCGTGTAACCTCAGACGCAGAGTTGGAAAGGCATCTGAGGGAACAAGGCTGAGATCCCTACCGAGAGGGCCAGAAAGGGCCCCTTTCGCAGCAGAATCAGCTTGTTCATTCCCTGCTATCCCAACATGGCCCGGGATCCAGCAGAAAAGCACGGTTTTCCGCTGGCCAGGCAAGCGGGAAAGCAAAGCTTGGACACGTTGTGTCAAGGGGTTCCGAGGATTGTAATTAGCCAAGGACTCTAGGGCACTCATGGAATCACTAAAGACAATGAAATGCGTGCCCTGAAGGTCAAGGATCCATTCCACCGCCAAACCAAGAGCCAAAAGCTCCGCAGAGAACACAGAATAGCCTGATGGAAGGCGATGGGCAACCGTTACACCCTTACACACACAAGCACACGCCACGCCAACGTCGGACTTCGACCCATCAGTAAACAGGCGCAGATAACCGGCGTACTGAGAACTCAGCCGCCGGAACTCCTGTAAGTACCTTGCTGGTAGAGTGGAACCCTTCGGGAGGGACGCCAGAGCAAAAATGAAACTGCCACCTGGGACAAGCCAAGGGGCAACTGGCATTCTCCCAAGCCTCAAGATGCAGGGCATTTCAAAGGCTATCTCCTGACAGGACTGCTGGAGCCTATCGTGGAAATCACCCTTACCCACCCTGCGTCTACCGACTCGCAAGTCGGGCCCAAAAACCATGGACCATGCAGGACTGGATTGCACAGCACGCAAACGCACAGCATACTGAATGGCAAGCTGTCGCCGACGAATGGCCAAAGGTGGCTCCGAGGCCTCAGCATAGAGGCTGACCACTGGAGAAGTTCGAAAAGCCCCAGTCGCCACACGCAGGCCACTGTGATGCACAGTGTCCAACATCCGGAGAGTGGAGTCACTAGCAGAATCATAGACCATACACGCATAATCAAGTTTGCTGCGGACAAGGGCTCGGTAGAGGCGCAACATGGCAGCGCGATCAGCACCCCATGAAGTGCCCGACAGGACCCGCAAGATGTTAAGCGCCCGCAAAGCCTTGTCTTTAAGCTGACGTACGTGTGGAAGCCAAGACAACCTGGAATCGAACACCAGACCCAGGAAACGTGCCTGTGGGACAACAGGAATTTGTGCCTGTCCCAAGTACAGGCAAGGATCCGGGTGCAGTGTTCGTTGGCGGCAAAAGTGGATGCACACAGTCTTGTCCGGAGAAAACCGGAAACCATTACTTACCGCCCAGGTCTGGACTTTGTTAATTGCCAGCTGTAGCTGTCGCTCGCAGGTCTGCATGCGAGCTGCCCGAAAGCGCAGGCCGAAGTCATCGACAAACAATGACTGGGGAACAGCAGCTTGCTGAGCAATGGGGTTGATCCCTATAGCAAACAAGACGACACTAAGAACACCTCCTTGAGGCACACCATTCTCCAAGACAAACGGGCGGGAAAGAGTCGCCCCGACACGAACGCGAAAAGAACGGCCTGAGAGGTAAGCAGAAAGCAACAGTGGCATCTGTCCCCTCAAGCCATAGTTATAGAGATTACGGAGAATCCCATAACGCCACGTCGTATCATACGCCTTCTCCAAGTCAAAGAAAACCTGAACCAGATGATGACGCAGGCGAAAAGCCTCCCTCACATCTGATTCAAGGGCAACTAGATGATCGATAGTTGACCGAAACCGTCGAAAGCCACACTGGGACACAGATAAGAATCCCCGTGATTCCAACACCCACACCAACCGCTCACTGACCATCCGTTCCATAAGTTTACAGACACAGCTAGTCAGAGCGATTGGGCGACTGACTGGATGTTGTGCAGCGTGGCTTACATATTTTGTCATTTTGAATGGAATTAAACTTTTTAATCACCTTTCACGAAGTGATGTCACAACTGAAGAGGCTACCGGAATAACAGAGCGGCTAAAACATAACGTTACACAGTCTGTTCAGGTGGCCGAAAACATGGCTGCCACCATTACGAAGAGATGGGTCACGGAAAACTATTTAATGTCACTCACAGACACTTCGAAGATATAACCACGCCTTTTTGACACAAATGGCATGGTAAGACTACTAACTTTCTAGCTAATTTCACAAAACGATGCCAAGATTGTACTGCCACTTCTCTGATTCGTATAATTACCATACCCCGGCGGGGGGGGGGGGGATTGAGGCTTAATGGAGCGTCGACAGCTTGGTATCATGGTTGGTCTTTCATCAATCCCCTGTGAAACGCATAATATCTAAATATTTCCTCATATTTTAAAACTCACTCAAGGACATAAATTTGGTATTGCAGTGGCATTCAAGGGATGGTACGACATTGAAATCCTATGTAGGAATGCATGAAACTGAATGAATTGCATTAACTTTAATGTTGTAAAGGAGTATGAAGTATTAATGGGAAAAGATACGGCCCACACAGACAAATAAAAACACCACTATTCAGGTTTGATTTGTACATATACAAGAATATGTTTTTTTTTTTCTGTATGGTCTCTACCACTCCCTAGTAACACTTTATATACCTCCTTTACCGAGTCAGTGGTAATACAATTTATTCAGTGTCACACTTTCCCATATACGACTTCGGTGTCATAACATTTCCCTTAATGCCAGGGCAATGCCGAATACGTGACCTTAAGGTTTGAATTTTTAGTCTTTCTGTTAGAAAAAAAAAGTACCGGTGAAAGGCCAGTAATAATAGCTTGCAGTAAATGATGTTACATATGTTGAAGCTGCCAGCGACAATATAATTGTAAAAATCAAACCTGAAATATTTCCCCCTGTAATTTTGAAGTGTGGTGAAATAGTGCTTTTGTGTGTTACGGTTTTTGGTGCTATTTTCAATATGGCTAAAACAACATTAATGCAGTTACATTTTAAGCATAATTGTGTGACTTAAAAAAATCGTAAAACTTACTATAACGAAGAAAGACCAAAAACAAACAAAATTAAATCTGTGTCTTGTCTTAATTTCTCCAGGTTGAACAAGATTATCAAATAATGTACAGTGCGTCAACTGACAAATTGTTCGAAAAGTGGCAACTTCCTTTCGTGGAAAAGTTGTTGTCCATTTTGGAGGAAATTAATTGTTGTGGCAAATTATGAGTTTTTACTTGCCGTAACTGTAGTTTGTCACTAATGTAATGCTTTATTTTCCTCAAGTTTTAAATCTAACAGGATGACAGTCTTAATTAATGTGTTTACTCACAGCCGGGGTTACAGTGGTGAGGGCAGGAGTTGACTTGGGTAGGACTTGACAGTGCGGTAACTAATAATGCCAATCCAACATACGGAGTTTATGGAGTTAAAATTGAAACACAGGAAAATATTCTTTTATCTTAAACGTGGACAGTGCGCGTGGAGACCACCACCCCTACCCATACTCTGCTTTAACACCATACCGAATTTTGGATCTTGTGTGTCTGTTCTATCAGTCAGTTTTAAACATGTTCGCATTTGTTTTGGTCATTTGGTTGAAATTCGTGACAAGGGTGCATTGGTGCTGTAAGCTCACGAGTTTGAAGACGAAATACCTACCAGAAATATGTTATGAGTGCGAGCTAAAATTCGAGGCACAGCACTGGGCAGAATATAAGTGGAGCAGCAACACACTATCCTGTAGAGCATTGTGACTATAAGCCGATTTCAGCAGCATTTGCTCGATGCCAAGTATGTAATTAAATTTTAAGGTGTTGATGCATTTAAAATTGCTAATAAGGAATATTAGTGAATTCAAAAGTGTGTACAACGATGTAACGGCAAAGTATCACTTAATAATTTGTTTCTAAAAGATGCAAAACCAATGTTACTACTAATCCTACAGTCGGACGATATGTGTTGTGAAGACGAATGCTGTAGGCCTACGCCAGACTTGGTTTAACAAAAATTGTATTCACCCTTACTGAATGCTTTTGGGAGTCAGTGGATTCTCTCATCTCGATACAAGATATTGGTGATTGTAGCAGTGACCAGTTCGTCCATGGAAAGAGCCAAGAGCAAAGTTTGCATTGTCCAAAAAAATATTTACAATGGTAGATAACTGGTTATCTGCTTTGCTCATTCTCTCCTCGGAAGCAGACATTCTGGATAATCTTCATTCTGATGAAATCGTTGATAATTTCAGCTGCTTGTCAATAACTATGAAATGGCTATTTATTAAAAAGAAGCAGCAAGACTGCTTAGGCTATCACAGACGAATTATGGTGGCAAACACTTAAGCATATTGTAAATTAGGCCAAAACGACATCAAAAATAGGAAAAAAAGCCCGAGGAAAGCTATTGCAAAGAAAGGAAGACAGCAACCACAGTGGTGGATAGAGGAAGTGCTATTCGTGGACCTAGTGTTCACAATCAAAGAATAGAGAGGTTGTGGTGTGAAGTTTGGCATTGCACAGTGAATTGTTTTTATAACGTATTTAATTTTTTTGGAACTAGAACAACTTTTAGATCCAAAATGATGTGCATTTATATACACTACACTATATTTACTTCCCACGGATTGAGGATTCATTGGCCCAAGCAAGAGATTATTGGAACAATCACGGAACACGGACTGAACATTCTGTGAGCCTCATATTTCTTATTCACGCTCGTAAGTCTTTAGTCATCCGCACTCATAGCTATCATGGCTCTATTAACACTCACATTAATAATGAGACAATTTTAGATGCTGGTGCGGAAATACAATGAACTCTGCCAGATACCGGCTTGCCCCGTTTTTTTGCCATATTAGTAATATATTAACCAATATTGGTCATCTGCAACAACAATTACTAGAAAAATTGAGCTGTTTGTTTGCTTGGTCTGTCCCTTATTCTGTTACTCATCAACATTGTGATTTAAAAGTCCTCTAGTAAATACAAAAACAATTAGGGAAAGAAAAGGGTAGCATGCATGGCTAAAATTACAGCACACTACATTGATCGTTATTTTTGTTTAGATGGCTGATGATCCAGGGGTTGACTCATACCAACTATTTCTTCAGACAGCGACAGACGTACGATTGATTCTCCGACCAACCGATTACCGATACTCTGACCGACCGATAACCGACCCCCCGATTTCTTTCCGTTTTCTGACCATCCGACTGATTTAACCGACTATCTGACCGACCATCCGACTGATCATCCGACCGAATTAACCAACTATCTGACCGACTGACCATCCGACCGAATTTATAGACGAGCCGATTATCATCCGTTTGACCAACTTTACTAACCATCAACCCAACCATGACTGACAGGAAAACTGAATCTGCGTCAAACAGGTTAGTGGTTATTTAAACTGATGTGTAATGATTTAATCGAAGGCTGATTTGTTAAAAAAAAAAACCGTTTGGGCCGAATTTCCAAGCCTATCTTGGACCCGACAAACCAAAAAAATTGCCTGACGTGTTTAAATACCGGCAAACAAAAAAAAAAAACTTAGTTTTTAGGCAGGGTTAGGTTAGTTTAAGTTTGGAAGGTTAGGTTAACTTTAAGAAAACTAAGGCCCAATTTTCAAAGAATTCACCGGGACCGCAGATCTGACCGCAGATTACTGAACGACTCTTATCTGTGTTGTTGACTGTCCTGCAACGAAAGTAGTTTCGGTAAGCACTCCGTGTTTGCCACTAGCTATAAAGCTTATGAACATTTTAGAAATATTCCAAACGTTTGCTTTTGCGATGTTGACTGTCCTGCAACGAAAATTTCGGCAAGAAGCTAGTGTTTGCCACGTGCTATACAGCTAGAAAATTGATTAAAAATCGTTGAAATTTAAAAGAAATGTAATGTTGGCTGTCCTGCTTCATGTTTGCCTCGTGCTATAAAGTTTTAAAAATCTACTAAATACGTAAAAATTTAGAGGAAATGCTATGTTGACTGTCCGTCTGCAACGTGTGACGGAAAGCACACGCTACTGATTACGAAAATAAAAACCCAAGAGGATTTTTTTGTAGCACTCTTGGCATTTTATTTTCGTAATCTGCATTGTGTTTGCCATGTGCTAGGCCTATAAAGTTTAAAATTTTTATTAGAAACGTTAAAATGTAAAGGAGATGCAGTGTTGACGGCATTGCAACGAATGTTGGCTATAAACCTTTGGAATTGTTTATACATTTTTGGCTAAATTTCGGAGTGGTTGGGGAGGGAAAGCGATGCTATTTGCCACAACAGCTTTGGTACGATGTTGGCCAAAAAAAAAAACAAAAAAAAACTAGCTAACTCGGGTGTGTCTCTGGTCCCAGGTGAATTTGCCAAAGCTAGGCTTGTTCTTGTAAAAGTGACTTAACGTGCTAGCCAAATCTAACCTATTCAACTATTCGGCTAATCTAAATATGCCAAGAGAAACCGTGGTTTTTTTGTTTGCTGGGGTCCTGTTGCAGAGCTTGAACAGTTCGGCCTATGGCCCTCCCGCGACTAGAAACACTGGGAAAAAAATTTGTTCTGTGGGGGGAAGGGAAACCTGGAAAAAAAACAGCTAATGGGGGCAAAAATCCACAGCAATAAATGTCGAACAGGAAAAAAAGTTGCAAAAGTAGTTACAAAATTTGAATAAGGCAACTGACCTACCTAAGCCATAATAACCAGCAGTAGGAGCCAAACTAACACAATATTCATTTGTTTCTACCGGCAATAATTAAAAATATATACACAGTTTGTCAACAAAAAGCGACAAAACAGCATTACAAAAGTCGTTTCGTGGTGCAACTCCTTACCCTGCCTGGTGAAAATCGAGCCAAGACAACTGACCTAACCTGGCCTGGCCTGTAATAGCAGCACAATATAACAACAAAAAAGACAAAGTCTTTTTTTCCTGTAGTTCACCCAATCGAGCGTTTTTTTTCTGCAGTGTCTATCTAGTCCCGGTTGGGCCGTAACTGTTTAAAGCCTATCATGACACATTGCCGGGATTACAACTTTGCGAGTATGGATCCCGGCAAAAACAAAAACGAAGTTTTTAGGGAAACTTAGATTAGGTTACAATTAATAAACAAAAACGGAACGTTAAATGTTTAGAGTAAGGATCTAAAAGTCAAAACCTAGAAGGAACACGGACAAGCTTTGACAGTCAGGGTCTAGGTGTAAAATTTTGTCAGTTAGAGGCTGGTAAGCATTAGACCCTTACTACCCGGTGGTTAGCTTAGTTCTAGTCTCTTCGGACTGAACGTGTGTATGAACGGTTGTAGCCGGTTTTCTTTGTTCTTAGAATATTGTTATGGAATTTTAAAAACATAATTTTCTTGTGAAGTTTGGCATTTTGTCTTTTGATGCTTTAGAATTTGTTATTATATTTCGTAAATTTATGGTAGAGGATTATCATAATGGGGGGGGGGATTGAGGCTTAATGGCGCGTCGACAACTTGGTCATTAGCGCCAACCGCAGTCACAGTGCAGTGGTCCGGGTTGCCACTGCACCACACATTACAGAGATGTTATTCAAACCCCTAATCTAAATCTTGTCATACATCTGTACCTCCTGCAAAAATTGAAAAACACCGGACAGGAGGACAGACTTATCGCCCAATTGACGCGCAATGTCATGCGGAAGATGGAACCGACGACGAACACCATCAAGATGGCGACAATCAACAAGTAAGTGCCGGACCGTAAGTGGCCGCCGACACCAAGAACATTCAGGAGGGTCAACCCCCCGCAAAAGGAAACAGTGAGTAAGCCGGGTGTGACCAATCCGCAAACGGGCCAACACAACCTCCTCACGGCGACTACGGCGACACGCCGAGTGCCACTCCTCGACAGTGCCTTTAATGGTCCGTAACTTATTACCGTCTTGTCTGTCCCACAAGGTTTGCCAAAAAGCGTGTAACCTCAGACGCAGAGTTGGAAAGGCATCTGAGGGAACAAGGCTGAGATCCCTACCGAGAGGGCCAGAAAGGGCCCCTTTCGCAGCAGAATCAGCTTGTTCATTCCCTGCTATCCCAACATGGCCCGGGATCCAGCAGAAAAGCACGGTTTTCCGCTGGCCAGGCAAGCGGGAAAGCAAAGCTTGGACACGTTGTGTCAAGGGGTTCCGAGGATTGTAATTCGCCAAGGACTCCAGGGCACTCATGGAATCACTAAAGACAATGAAATGCGTGCCCTGAAGGTCAAGGATCCAAGGATCCAAGGATCCAAGGATTATCATAATGTTCTCTGCTACGAATATGCTGGCATGTTACTAAATTAAAAAAATAATTTTCAACGTAAAACAAAGCAGGAAATGTATAACCATACCACTTGATCATCACATGGGTCATTGTAGGAGGATTTCCAGTTTTTCGTCAAAATGTATTTATCGCTGACCACCGAGTAGTAAGGGTCTAATGCTTACCGGCCTCTAACTGACAAAATTTTACACCTAGACCCTGACTGTCAAAGCTTGTCCGTGTTCCTTCTAGGTTTTGACTTTTAGATCCTTACTCTAAACATTTAACGTTCCGTTTTTGTTTATTAATTCGTGTTACTTTTAGAATTGCAGCTAAACTGTAAAACAGTGCAGTTGACGGTCAAAGCTGATAGTTTAACACAAGAGACCCTAGGCTAACTCTTACTAATCTGGCTATCGCCAATGGTAACAATAGAAACAAATCCTTTAATCTTCAGTCTATGTCTTGCAGCTGGCGTTTGCTAATTGGTATTGTTGAATAATAACAATGTTTAAAACAATGTAAAACAATCAATCTGCTGGTTTAGAGCTCCGTAACCCCTGAACCACTTGACCAATTAGAAACGGCCTTATGAAAAGGGCACATCTACAGAGCAATACCTGTAAAATGAGCTAAGCACCAGCTTTATAGGACAAATGGTTTGACCTGTAGAGAGGACAGACGAAAGTATCCCCAGAACAACAACAACAACAAGAAGCAGAACAAGAAGTTGTCTATTTGGCCCCCGTCTACATCTCGGGTTTGGCTGGACCGAATTTCACAATTTTTGGACTGCAGACAGGCCTTGACTAGTCAAGGCTAGATTCCAAATTTGGTTTAAAGATGTTTACTTTTGACGGAGTTATAAGCTCTCAAAGTTGAGAGTTTAACACAGAGGTCCTAGGTCGACCCTTACTAACACTGGCTATCGCCAGTGTTAATTAGTTATGTTAGTTTAGTTTACACAAGCTCAGGCTGCATTGTGTTCCAATTTTACCATGTATAGGGCCTCATAGGGTGCTTTAAAACTGAAAGTACTAAAATAAAATAAAAATATTCGAGGCATTTGAATTCCTGGAAATGGTTGACTAGGCTTTGTCCTAGAAAAGTCCTTAAAAAATATGTTGGTATTGGGCAAAATCCTTGGAAAGTGCTTGAATTTTGGATGGCATCTTTTGTGCCCCAATTTAGCCTATTATAGTTAACTTGATAAAGTTCTATACTAATTTCCACTGTGTGTGTTCTTTCTTTAAAGGATGAAAGTGTGTCTTCTGGGAGATTCCACTGTGAAATTTCTTTGCCATGAGAGGCTGTTTGGATTTGAAACCACCGTGGAAAGCATAACTTTCAGTTTCCCAGGTGGCAAATGCCACACAATCAAGAATGCAATGGAAAAACAACTAAGTGACATAACAACCTTTGACGTTGTTATATTACACGTAAGTTCATTAAAATGTATTTGCTTTAAAAAAAAAAATAGTACATGCAGAAAGTTTGGTAACCGTGTAACATGGTTAGTGGAATGGCAGGGAAGGCCAAAAACTCATTGACATGTTTAGTAAGTAATTTTCTTCAATTTTCTCTCTTGAAGAAGGGTTGACACAACGAACTTTGAAAATGATTTAGAGGTGATGCATCGTTGCCCATGTCTCATGAAAACATAATCAATGATTACGTCATTGACGCCTCATCCCTTTTTCCTGGGGAGGGAAATGGGGATGCACATTACTCTGAATTACCAAATGTTGGCGGGATGCAAGAACTCGCTGCATGTACGGTTAAAACGGAAAACTTAGCCTACTTTTTTATCATTTATAAAAAATTCCATTTGTATAATTTATGTTGTTAACCATATGCCTCTTACCAATCTTTAAGACCATTTAATTTCTTTACATTCGTTAACTAATACATTTATTTCCGGTGTTCTTTTTTTTTTGTGAACGAGTTATCAATGACCATACTGGTCCATTCCTGGCTTCGCAAAAAAACCTTGTTATATTGCGTGTTACAAGTTATGTTTATGTTTTGCAGGTTGGCACAAATGACTTAAAATCGTCAGACGTATTCAACCAGATGGCCGAGTTGGTGTCAATAATTAGACGCCAACAACATAACTCCCAAGAACTGGGGGTGTCATCGGTTCTTCCTAGAAAATAATTATTCAGCTGCGAAAAAACTCAACAAAAAATTAAATATTCTAAAAGGCAATGGTGTTTGTTTGTTGAACAATGAGGTAGGTCTTTTGTAAGAGTTACATGCTAGGTTTGTACAGGGCCTTGAGAAGCTGGAAAAGTATGGAGTTGCATAAGGCCCATTTCCAAGCCTTGAAAAGTATGGAATTCTGACAGACAGTTAACCCCAGGCTGGAAAAGCTTTGAATTTACTTTTACCGTAATTTAATTTATTAAACCTGTATGTTACTAGGGTTTTTAACTTTCATATGACAATGTTTGTTCCAATTAATGCTGAATTTATTGCCACAAACAAAAAAATCAAACTTGGTACCAAAATCAGTTTAGCATCACAATGGAGTTACTAAGCATGAAAATGACTGGAAAATAGATTTTTGTAGCCTGGAAAAGCATGGTACAGGTATTGGTTTAGATGAGGTTGTACGACCGTAACGACACGTTAATAATATTCATTAGGAATAGCTATGCGAGTCTAGTGGTTCCTGGCTAACTCCTCTTAAAGTTTTTACGAAACATTTTTCTTTAAAAAATTTGTCTTACCTCTGAGGGCAAAAGGTTAACACTGTAGTAAAAAGGTTGTTGGTTATTATCCATTTTAAAACCTCCCAACGTTGTTAAAATTATGTTAAGTTATGGGTTATACCTAAAAACCCTTCAGTGTGAAATTTTTATGTAAAACAAGTTGTTTGGTAACCTAAAACCATCCCAGTGGTAATTTGTTAACTTTAACTTTCTCATGCGCTCATAGTACCCTCTATCCTGATCCTTATCGCAAGCTAGGTCCTTAGGTGTGCGACTCGAGGTTTTTTCGATGCTTTCCTAGATAAACAAAATAGCATTCTGCACACGGCGGACGAGAGTTAGAGCATTAATGTTGAGACCGTATCATTTAACAGTTAAGTTACAAAAACCTAACATGTACCTTTAATTTTCGTAAAATCTTCTTGCTCCGATTTTCAGTGTGCTTTGTACGATAATCCTGCACAACGCAGCGCAGACGGCACACTGTTAATTTTTGCAATATACTGTTCTTTATAAACATGTAAATTCTTATTCAAATTAATTCTGCCAAAAAAACGTCAGTTACCCAAAAACACAAATGGCATTTTAATTTTTGTTTATGTAGTGTTATTATAACTTTGTATTTGGATCCAGAGCTAGGACTAAGTAGCTCAAAACCTTAGACTTCTTAGCAGACGAACTAGTAAATGAAATTTTGTTACAGTTCACGACTTCAGACAGCGAAAACTTGGCAGAAATCGTTACTAAGTTTTGTTTTATGCAGTTTTGTTAACGTTTCTGCCTTACTTATGAAAGTTTTTAAATCCTGGTGATGTTATGTTGGAATATTAATACCAGTTAGGAGTTACTCCTTACAGAACCTCCTTCTGGGCACTGTCTAACAGAGAAAGGCTACATGAAGTAAAATAGCCAACTCAATTTTTAGTTTTGCAATACTGTGTATGATTTTCGCGAAGTTAATTCTTATCAAGACTTTTAACTCGGCGGAGATACAGTTTAAAGCATATTTTATTTTTAGTTTCTACAGTATCTATGATATTTTTAAGCCACGGCGGTGGTGGGCTAACAGGCAACAAAACTGCTCTTTTCCCGCTAGACATAGCCTAGCTCTGAGTTCGCATATTAGTCTGGTAGCAGGGCCAAAAACCTGGAAGTAAGGTCCGGCCAATGTTTTGTGGTGTTTTGTGTTTCTTCAAGACATACTTAATGAAATTCTGCAGGGTGCCACTTTGTCACCCTTGAGCAAATTTACACATTCAAGATGGCGGCCAAGATGGCTGAAAAATCATATATCGGCCATATCTTTGCAAGAACAGACAGGATAATCATTTTGGTGTCTAATACTGTGTTTTCAGGGTCAGGGAATACTAATAACGGATTGACTTGTTGATAAAATATAGGGGCTGGTATCACAGTCACGTTCGATTTTTTGCTCATTTTCAACTTACAACTGCTATTCTGGCGTTTCTAATTTAGGTGGACGACTCCAATTCGATTCATTCGAAGGAAGACATTCCGACCTTTCGAGTGAACCTAATTGGAGTCATCCACCTAAATTACAAACGTCAGAATAGCAGTTGAAAGTTGAAAAATCGAACAGTGACTGTGATACCAGCCCCTAGTATAAAGGGCGTAGCTCGGTCCCTAACAATGACAAACCCATTTATTTACCCTTGATGCAAAGAAGACAGTCCCACGTTTCGAATGAATATAATTGGGGTCTTCCACCTAAATTAGAAACGGCAGAATAGCAGTTGAAAGATGAAAATAAGCAAAAAATCGAACGGTGACTGTGATACTAGCCCCTAAAAAACACAGAAGTGTTACGCTAAACAGAAGTGTTACGAAAGCTAATAGAAAAAAAAAGGATTTGAAACGTTACTTTCAAACTGGCCGAAGGATGATAATGATTAACCAGCATTCATGCGGGACTTGGCAGTGAAGTTTTAGCCGAGCTTGGGAACTCGACAACTTGAATTTGCCAACTGTATTGTACGTCTTCTTGGACGGTTGGGGGGAAGGTTCCCCCCCCCCCCCCCCATCCCCGAGGTTGCTATGGCCTTGGTACGAATTACTTATGTTAATATGTTAATACTTCGAAACCCTAAACCAATTCACATTTACGAACTGAAAATTATGTATCCTTATTGGAGAAAGGGAAAATTATCATCTCCTACTGACCTGACGACAACCTTTAACCAGAGGGACACTTGAGTGGTCTGGTGGGGAAATGTACCCCTAAAATCACACTTCATACCAACACTCACGTCGTGCAGTGAAGCATCGCTTTCGAAAACCTCAACTTAGACCATGGTGTGCCTGGGTCTAAATTCTATCCTTAGTCTCAGGCCTAACATGCTCATTAACCCGAGGATTATCGCTAAACCTGATTGGAAATCACCGATTTTTTCAGGTTGGGACTAACTGCTCCGTACTAAGTTAGGCTGCAGCTTAGCGGCTATACATTTCTTAGCCCTCAACTTAGTTCGCATTGGAAATCGCCGAATATTCTTGATACCTAACTTACGCCCGAGATTAACTGTAGACCTCAACTGGAAATCCCCACCGTGAAAGAACTAGTACGATCAATGTTTCAACTGATGCTTCAAGTGCCAGTACCAGTGTGTCTGGATCTGTACACTATAAAAAATTGGATCTGTACACTATAAAAAATATGTGGTCACAGACAATGCCAGCAATATTATTAATGCAATCGCTA
>JAHWFP010150259.1:30239-69120 GCA_023313725.1 Lithobius niger | reverse complement strand
AAAAAAAAAAAAAAAAAAAAAAAAAAAAAAAAAAAAAAAAACAGACATACCAACAAGAAATAATAATAATAATAATAATAATAATTGCAGCGTTGAACAATTGCAACTCTACAATTGGCCATAGCAGCGATGTGGTGGTATCCTGTTGGTATGTCTGCCTTTCCAACTGCATACATCAGTTGCACATTTTTATTACTATACCATTATGACACGTCGAATTACTGATGCAGTGTTAGTGCATCTTTGTTTATTTTATAGTTTGTTTTTCTTTTGAAGTTAGCACATAGGCCTATAAATATTTTGTATGCTTCGTGCTATCACTACATTAAAGCAATTAAAAAAAAAAAGAAAACATTATCCCTACAATGCGCAGAAAAACTTCTCAAATGTTGACAGTGATGACTTTACCACAATGCAACTTGGCTAGTATGAACTTTCACATTCAAAGTTGCACATTCGTTATTATTGGGCGCACTATCACCTTCATCTAAAAACAAATCTAAAACGCCGAGTGCTTCCACTGTGATAGCAACTTGAAATGTTATGTTTTAGTTTTCGATTTTCATGCAGCCACCAGTCACAGTTTCTGGTCATTTAAGCAACAATCAACAATGAGTACAAGACAGTTATTTCCATTGTTTGCTACAATGGACGATACGGCATTTATGATTTATTTATTTATTTATAGTTGCAGAATCTAAATGTCTACGCAACCACACGCCTTTTCCAATCTTTAAAACTAGCTTCATACCTATTTTATACCTCCGAAGCGAATTGTTGCATCTCTCCGATGTGTAAATGCAACCCTATTTTCCATTGTTGCAAACAGTGGAAACACCACCTCCACCATGTTGTTTTTCCCCCGGTTTTCCCACACCCCTGCACGGTACATTGGTTGTAGTTGTATTCGTCCAATTCTGTGGTATCCTGGCATTGTAACGGGGGTCTGTGTCATAGCGTAAGTAGCAGTTTAATATGAGCGAATAGCGTACAGGCTTCTTAGGCTCAATAAAGAAAAAAAAAAAGAAAAAACAACACCTCACCATCACATCCTACTTGCATAATACACAATATCTAGACACATGCTAGTGTCTCGCCGCCAAGTAACAGTAGATCATCCCATTGTAGACATCCGATTGTTAAAAAATTGATTGTTAATGATAAAAAGGCGGCTAACCTAGCAGACATGTGTCTGTTAACTGTAAGCAACTGAAAGCATATTTTGGCATGTTGAGGATAAATCCCAATGCGACAGAAATGTTTCAAATTGTGGAAAATGTAAGGGGAAGGGTCAGCGATTAAGAAAAATTAAAATTCAAAGGATGCGTGTCCACCAATCATAGAGAAAAAGATGCGTCAATAACGTTGTTTTTATGTTACTGTCTAGCTAGCTAATAAGATTTTTCCCATAGACTTTTTGCTCATGGCTAGCGCAAAATTGAGACGGCCTACGTAGCTGAATTTTGGCACACGTATGCATGGTGTTCTGAGCATGGTCCTTTTCTTGGTTTGAAAGTTGTAGGGGTCAGAACAAATGCGTGGGAGGGTTTTGAAATTCGCCACCAGCGAATTTAAATTTCGTTTCTTTTCCAAGTTGCAACCAAAGATTTCAAGCAACAACACTGGTCAACAATCAACACTGGTCTTTAGATTTATTGTAAAAGCCTGGACAAAATAAGGAAACATTAACGCTGCCGTGGATTGTGTAAGAATAAAAGGATGCATGTTAGATGATGGTTACGCAACAATGCGATCATCCACGAGCGAACGGGGTTTTTGTTAATAACCTAAAAATGCTTCGCGTTCTGCTGTTTTAGTAACAGCGACCTTCGGGGGTTTCTGTATGACTAAATGTCAATGAAATCTTGAAAAGTCAGGGGGAAGGTGCAGGGATAAACAAAACAACTGAAGGGGATGCGCTGATTGAGTGAGCGAAGCGAACGAAATCAGCGATTGTTAGCCAGTGTCTGCCAAAATGGGATTGAAGCAACTTATGCAAGTAAAGAGTGGTCATGCAATAAACGAAGCCATGGCAATTTGGCTAATTTAACGGCTAATTGGCAATGGTAAATTTGAAAATTAGAAATGTGAAAATTTATAGAAATAAAATTCATCTAGAAAAACGGTACAGATGAAGATAACACGGTGTACCCTTGTGTACGTTCACAGTCCTATGAAAGTTGTGATATCCACCCAAAACCAAAACTGGTAGAAAAACCCGCCAAGTTTCCCAAAACGATCGGCCTTAATTGAAGGTAGTGAGTGATATCATTCAACCAAGGAAAGGCCGCCAAGGTCAATTCTATTAGCCAAGTTAATCGCACCCAATAATACTTTGGACGTTAAATGAAAACTTGAAGATTGCTACAGCGAGTAGCAATCTTCAAGTTTTCATTTAACTTTCGACTAACTATTAGTCGGTGCGATTAACTTGGCTAATAGGATTGACCTTGGCGGCCTTTCCTTGGTTGAATGATATCACTACCTTCAAAGGCCGATCGTTTTTGGAAACTTGGCGGGTTTTTCTACCTGTTTTGGTTTTGGGTGGATTACACTTACAGGAGTTTAACACCCCACAAGTGATGCACTCCTACGTTAAACTTTAACTACTTAACCTACGACATGAATACCATGGAACGCCTAGGTACTTGACCTTACCCCGTATATTTTTGCTACCGTGCCTAACAATTCTTGGGGCACGTGTTATGTCTGTGCTGCCTTGCTTGGCAAATCAAACTCTCGTTAAAGTAATTGATTGTTGATAAGTAAAATGAAATAATCCGTGTTTCCATGGCCGGATTAAGCCTCGTAGAGGCCTGGTGTTTAAGGTTTATTGTGGTTCACCAGTCTCGCAAAATGTTAAATGGGTTAAATGGTCAGTGAGTCACTAGGTCGTGGGTCATAGAAGGCTAACACAAGTACTGACACATTCCAGATCGGGAAACGGGTAGCTCGTACATCTTATACTATCGACGTTAAGGGCTCTTTTCTCCTTAACGGACAGGGTCCTTCCGACTTAATTTCGAGTTTTCTCACTACTGTGTAAGTAGAAAACGATTTACAACGAATTCTACCGCACTGGGATTTTCCCCAACATGCTGAAATCAGCAAAACTGTTTAAAAAACGCAGTCTGTTCTCACACTTGCGTGATTTAATCTCATCAACTTGGCAGCGACATAAGTGCACAGGTCGAGATATTGAAAATTGCCTTGCCAGCACATTTATTATTTTTCATGACATCATACTTCCGTGAAAAAAAAATGTATATATTAATTTATTTCAATTCTGCAAGCAAAAAAGCAAGTAAGAAATTCCTTACCAGGCGTCACGAATTGATTTTTGTACAATTAATACAAGTAGTGAAGAAATAATGTTATATGATTACAATAAAAGGACAGACTGTGTTGACAAACACGTGTCGTGTAATTCTGTATGAACGATAGCTATATCAGAAGTTGCCATCTTTCTAGGCTAGTCAATTTACGCATATACCTAGAAATAATTGTAATAGAAGTAAACTTTGCTGTTTCTGATCCAGAAAGACATGCTGAACAACATACAAAAAATCTAGAAAAATCGAAGTGGCGGTAGAGGTCTAAAATAGCCGCCATCTTGGAAAAATGGCTTCCGGTTGTTGTTTTTCGCATATGTCTCGTTACTCGTCACTCCTACAAGAAAACTGATTTTGAACAAAATTAAAGTACACAAAATTTTCTACAAAAGATGTTCTGTTTACTTTTTCTGTTGGCGCAATGGTTTGGTTGATATGATCCATTTGAACTGCTATTATCGCGTAAAATAAGTCTTTGTTGTGTTACTCTATAAATCTTAATGTTAAACATAATATTGCACATTATAATGTTAACTAGCCGAGTCGCTCACTAACGCTCGCTCATTCGGCGTCGTCTCGCTTCGCTCGAGGACATTTTTTGTTTTAACATTTATGCTGCTGACGGAGAATTTCACACCAAAAAACGATCATGAACATTGTAGTGCACTTTTTCGTAATGTTTCAGTTCATAAACAAACTATAACGTGTGCCTGCCCTTGCATTTTTCCTTGTTTATATCATAGTAAGTCTTGCTACTAATTTTGTAACCTGATCCCTGTCATGAACAGATTTTTTTATTCAAATAAATTGTGCTGCGCAAGATGCTGAACATCAGGAATCGCAAGTAACCTATAATTCGTGTTAGTACGACCAAACCCCTATAAATTCTTATACCATCCATCCAAGGTTTTCTTGTTTCACTTTTTTTTAGGAATGTTCACTTTACGTCCTGCTTTGTGTGCTTTATCGTTTTTGTGCATTAATTTATGTCTCCCCATCCCCAATGGCGAAGTAGTTGTAAAACATCAATAGATAATAATGCGTCATTGAACAAAGATTAACACAAAGGTTTGTTGACAGAGTTAACCAACCATTTCGTGAGGTTTTAATGCAAGTCAGCCTACATGCAGAACGAAATCATACCCCGAAATGCGTGTTTACCACTATGCTACACTGTTGAGTAGAGCACCAGCTAATAGCATACTGATCGAATGTCGATGTTTTACAAATGCAAACGTAGAAATATTTCTAACACCCTTTGCTATTATCAATATAGTTTGTTTAAGTAGGCCTAATTTGCATTTATCATTTAATCTTTTCGTACCTTTACTTAATTTCATTTAAATTTACGGCCAAATTGGCAGTTTGAATTTGAAATACCCAAAATACAACTCCCAACAGTCGTCCCATGAGAGAGCACGTGCCTCATTCTTGAATGACAGCTATTCGGATTGCAGGCCATAATCCCGCCGACAACAATACTGGACCACGCGCCGCCTACGTAGTGGCCCATCCTCTCAGCAGGAATATGTGATATTCCGAAACTAACAATCAACTTCGAAAAATTCGTTTCAACAATGGTTCAAAGGGGTTTTTTCGTTTTTTCGAGGGAAAAACTTTTACCTAGAACTACGAAAATACGCCTGAACGATATCCGGAGTAATTTCCAGTCTTTCGAGACCTTTCTCAAATTTCTAGCCTTCCTATTTCCGGAGGAGAAGACGTATATATAAACAAACAAACCGACCGAACGTAAGTTTTTAATGGTTATGATGTTATGGTATTATCACACATAGTGCTGTTCCGGACATCTTTAGCTGGATGTTTGTGCTCATTTGTTCTCATTTCTGTACCCAGAAAGACATGCAGAACGGCATACTAAACGTCTAGAAAAATTTAAGTGGCGGAAGAGATCTAAAATGGGAGGGAGGGGGGAATTAACCCCCAACAAACGGTTTTTTGGCTGTAACTCCTTAACCATCAACAAATCATAAGTATAATGTGCAACAAAAATGTTCAGGACACAATTCTGTACAGGAAATGTGATATACATCTTTTACGTAAATGCAACCATGAACCCGAAAATCGTATTTATTCACGCGAACGCTCCTTTTTTCAATTCGTTGTTGTAGTCATTTTCGTGTTCAAAGTGCTGTTGAGAGCCCTGTAATAGCCCTAAATGGGTATGCTTAAGATTTTATGAAAGGTGGGGATCTATTCTTTCCATCAATCCTAACCGAAATTGTTTAACTTAGATTGGGACCGTCCTACGACCATTTAAAGGTGAAGAGGTAATGGCGTAGCGGCGAAAGCGTATAGTGATTTTCGAATTCAAATTTGCTCTTGCAAGCCCTCTAATAGCTCGCAATGTACATGCTTAGGATTTTCTGAAAGTTGGGGAGCTATTCTTTCCTTCAATCCTAACAATGGCAACGATAGTTGACAGAACTGCCTGAAAATGGAATTAAGTTGTATTGTTTTCCCCTAAACAATAAAAGAAACAATATTCAGCACAGATAGCAGCAGAAGCATAATGGCAACAATAGTAGACAGGACTACCTTGAAATGGAATTAAACTGTATTGTTTTCCACTAAAAAATGAACAGATTATCACTGAACACAACAGACGTCCGAGGGAAGAAATAAGTTAGAAGGGTTGAATGGGGCTGCACCATCATACATACCAAAAGATGAGGATTCATCAGAAAGACTTGATTACCTTAAAAGTGAGTAAATAAAGCGCTAACATTGCGATCGAAAGGCTTCGTGGAAGGAGGGGGGAGGGAGTGCAGAGATGGAGGAAGAAATAATCAATAGATATATTCAAGGATCTTCAGAAAACAAAAAGGAGATAAATAATTTGTAGGAGGGGAGGATGCGATAGCTATTCCAGATCCACAAAAAAAGGGGCCACTTCATTTCAGAATGGTATTAGAACTAAGTTCACCCGTCTTTAGAAGCGGGGCGGCTTCACATAATTAATAGACAACGGTAAAAGGAGGAAGAGATATAGTAGAAGGATCAAAAATTCAATACTGAAACTATAGGTAAATACTGTAAACCCTTTACACCGTCCAAAGGCACTTTTACAATAGTATTCACACATCCATCTCCATTTGTACCATACACAAACAGAACAGAACCAGAAACAGAAGAGACTTGCTTCGGCTGCACGCCCGAACTTAGTTTAGACTATTTTACTATTGGTAAATCAACCTTTTACACCAAAGGAACTTTTAGAATAGTATCACGCACCCTATCCAATTGTAACATTCACAAGGTGAACAGATGGTTTTTTTTTCCAATGATGCTCCCCGCCCACCCTTCTTGAAAGTTTGCGGCTACCATGCAGTGAATGAAACTCAGAAATGCAAGAAAAGGGCAATTTTAGCGTTACCGTCCTTTAAACTGCTCTAATTTCATATCAAGATTCACGACGTGCCAACTTTACGCCTACCCCAAACCGTAGCTTTTTCTTTAATTTAAATAATTTGTGCGAGCCTTAAAGGTACATTAGCCCGTCGTTCACTATGCTCACTCTATTGGCGTCGATCCACGTTTCATATAGAGCACCATCATCGCTGTCCGTTGCTCATGGCAACCGAATAACGCGTGCCGCCATCTTGTAGTGGTGGGGTAAATAATCGCGTATGAAGCAAGCAGGCGACGTTACCTGGTTTAGCCATGGAGGAAGGAATTCGCTGGAAATCTAAACAAGGACGAACCCTCAACTCCTCTTTTTTTGCCGCAACCAGAAATCCGACAATCGTTAACCATCTTGATGGATAAACATGACACCAGCGCTGATGGCACGAAACAAGCCAAATAACAAAATGGCGGAAAGCCAAGCCGTCTTCCCCACCAGTCTAGCCAGAGGTAGGGCTCCACGGCCACATGACAGTACCGCAGCAAACTGTGACGTCGCTGGTCACTGCTCTATAGTTTAGTTGATTTAGTTGATTATTTCTTGTTAGCTGCAAAACGTGTCATTTAAAGGTATGTGCGTCCATGTTGGCTTTCCTGTACGACTCAATTTTGTAACATTCGTTGAAACCAATGTAAATGTTGCAAACGATTTTATTTTCTGTTTTTTTTTTCCCCCACGTACATAACGGCTTTGCTACATTTACTCTAACGCACGAAAAACCTGAAAATCTTAGCAGTTTACAGGATGGTAACCCTAAAATTGCCCTTTTCTTGCATTTCTTAAGTTTCATTGACTGGCGCCCATAGACTTTCAAGAAGGGGGGGGGGGAGCACCATTGGGAAAAATACGGTCAAAAGCACAAATGAGAAGGCCACAGAGCACAGAAAAAGTGCACAGAGCAACATTTTCAATGGAAGATGTAAATAAAAGCAAGCAAGCACTATTTTTACGACCCAGCATTCATAGGACTAAAGAAAATAGGTGTCGAACAGAAATCTAGTAATCATTGTCCTTGTTGAGCATGGGACCTTTGAATTACTATTGCAATCCTCGACAAGCCTTTGTTTTAACGACTTTTGGCTTTATTTTAAATGTTTTTTTTTTTAGTAATATTATCTACCAAAAGGGCGTCCAAAAACGGGGAGGAGGGGAAGAGCGGGGAACTTACTTCACACATTGGGGCATTCTTGGTTTCATTCACCATGCCATTATTTATCCTGGTACCGAAATGCAAGCGAGTTTACGCTAAACAAATGGATGTTCTAACCTTTTCTGTACAGCATCGTCACTGCACCAAATGACAGTTGAAAAGTTTTTTTTTCAAAGATTTCAAAAAATAGGACCCACTTTTTCGGAATCAGAATAGCATTTTGGATCCAGAAAAGCGATCTCTGTTTTCACTTTTTTCAAAAACTCTTCAAAAATTTATTTTAAAAATGTGGACTTAGTTGGGTGGAGCGTTTTTTACGGGCCACCCTGTATAAACAAACCTATTACACCAGTGGAACTTTTAGAATAGTTTTCACACACCCTGCCTCCGTCTGCGTCATCCACAAACATAACTCCACTGGCGTAACAGTGGAGTAAGAAGCTTTTGAGGGAGAAAGAGTAGGGGGACGAAGAGACTGGCTTCTGCTGCACGCCCGAACCAGCTTAGTTCAGGCCTTTTACTAGTTACGAATAATGGCAAACGTTGCTGAGTGAGAGTGAAGGCAGATCACTTAAAGGACAATTACATCCATTTTGACATGCATGTTTGACTTTTGGATCACTTACACAATAACTAAACACAAGAAATGCGGTAAGAATACGTTACTTACGTCCGATATAACAATTTAATTACTGCATCACCAAAACACGACACGGAGATCGCCATTGTTTTGCTGGAACGCTCAGAAATTAATGCCAACAGATGTCACTTTTCGATTTCGACTCGCAGATGATTGAGATAGCTGTATTGACTGTGAGGAGTTCAAGCATCTGACGGCCTTAGCTGGCCGGCAGTGTAGTGGCCATCAGCTAAGGCCGTCAGACGCTTGAGCTCCTCACAGTCAAGACAGCTATCTCAATCGACTGCGAGTCGAAATTGAAGAGATCCGTCTGTCGGCATTAATTTCTGCACGTTCCAGCAAAACAATGGCGACCTCCGTGTCGTGTTTTGGTGATGCAGTAATTAAATTGTTATATCGGACGTACGTAACGTATTCTTACAGCAATTCTTGTGTTTAGTTATTGTGTAAGTGATCCAAAAGTCAAACATGCATGTCAAAATGAAAGTAATTGCCCTTTAACAATGGAATATGTATGGAATGTCCGCGCGGAATGCGCGAAATTCAGTGCTCGTTTGCACTACAAACAAAGAGTACAGAAGAACAACATGGTATGTCAAAGTATCACTAGTAAGAAAACAAAAACGAAGTCCTTTGATGTTTAAGGAAGGTTTAACTGAACCGAACTCAAAGAAGAACGGAACAAAACTGAGCTTTCTTGTAAAGTTTCAGATACCACTCTGTTGCTGCGGCCCACGTGAAACCTTAATACTGTGTTCAACCGTTAGAAAAGTAAGTAATATTGAAACCACTGCAACACAAAACAAACTGGTCATTTAAAAGGGGAGAACCTTTTTCCTCCTACTTTATTGAGTAAGTTTTTAGTACAGTGTATTTCGAATTACAGTACAACTTTAAAAAATATAACAAAGAAGCAGTATACGACTTTGTTTGGTTGTGTTTAGATTATTGAGTAATGAATTTTTCATATGGATAAAAGTGAAATGCAATTAGGCAGGTATAAACAAGAATCTGATAAATGTGTATCAACACATATATATTATACCTCAACACAGACGTGCATACTTTTTTTGTGTGCTTTATTTCAGTGCTATCAAGTGCTATTTTTCCGTTAAGTCGTCTCCTTTCCGTTCATCTCCCTATTGATAATACATGACGATTATTTTTTTACTGTTTTTCAGAGATGTCGTTTAGTCAAGTAGTAATAAGCTACATTCAAGCACCAATCAACAACTCACCTATCGTGATCAAAAGTAAAACCGGAAAAAATAAAACATTTTAATAATGCAGCAGAAAGGTTTTACGTGGACTAAACACTGCAGCAACATTATGTTGTCTGATACCTTACAGGAAGCTTACCGTGTTTTTTTTCTGTTTTGACTTCAGTTCAGTTTAATATCTTAGTTTAAACAATTTGATAAGGTGTTAAGCCCCCAAAACCCATTTTACTGGGTGGTTTTTACGGAAAATATTTTAAAATGGTCGTTAAGCAGAACCAATTATTTTATGGGTTTTCCCCGTAAATAAGTGGTGTAGCCATTGTGAGAAAGTGTTCAATAAAAAGAACTAGTAATTCTATTGGCGTATATTTACTTACAGAAGTTTCTTTGGCTTCTAAATACATTCATCAGACATAGACAAAGCGGCTAATACAGATGTGGTTATAGCTAAATAACAATTTTCTTCGTGATTTAATTCGAACAATGCTGCCATTCTAATTCTACTTCACGGTGAGTAACTACAAAGCCTCGATGTAAACTCGTGATTTGACCTCCTGCCTGAGAGGGATGTGATAGAGAGAGGGCATGCAATGCTAATCTTACAAGCGACAGCGAGGCAGTTACTTTCGGTTTCATAAGAAATTATTCATAATTTCTTAATTTCATAATTATTCATAATCACAAGAAATGCGATGGAAAACAAGTGAATCTATGTCGTTCATGACTTCCAAGCACCCGTTGTCATTTTAACTCACTCCAACTTGAATGTCCGTGTAACCACCTCTCTCTTAAGGTGACGTGAGTTCAAGTCGACGTAAGGTAAAGCGACTTAAGAACTTCCGTGTACCCTCGGTCCCTGTCTCTCAATCCAGCAGGAGGGCAAAGCACGTGTTTCCGCATTTTAATTCGAAGCGCGTCGTGATTTTTTGTGGTGAAGTGGAATTATTATGGCAGTGTTGCTCGAATCAAATCCCTTGGCTTTGAGAAATTATTATTTGGACGTACTACATCAATATTAAATAAATAATAAATTTGTTGCAAGCACAACTAAAATACAAACAACTGGAATGTTGAGCCACTAACACGCAGGCAAATTTAAACCCCAGAACGTGATGGAAGTAGAAAAAGAAAAAAAAAACTAACAAAACCCGACAGATCAACCTGTTTCAGGTGTTGTCGAAAACATGACATGGTGGGCGCTAAAGCGACCTTGGATGGCCGACTGTTACAAACATTTACCACATTTCTACTAAAGAGATATCTGCGACAGTTCATAATTGCCTGGCACCGGCTCACAATAAGTTTCAGTCCGTGCCCTCATGTCCTTTTGCATTTTCATTGCAATCATGTAAAAGACCATAGTTAAGTACAAGGTCAGCTGTCAGCCGACGTGATTCAAGAGATGGAAGGTTCAACAATCTGAATCAGATATGATTTTATTTATTAAACAGGCCAGGCAGATGCTTGGTATAATGTTGTTGGACCGACTAAACTAAATTCAGCATTTTTAGTGAGATGTGGAGACCAAACTGGTGAGAAGTACTCCAGTAGAGGTGTAACATAAGATTTGAACGCCCTTGCCAAGATATCAAGGTCCCGTGAATGGAGACATCATCAAATCATAGTTGCTCGATTAGGTTTCATGCAGATTAGTAGTCATGCACTATTTCATAAGTTTTGAAATCATCCACGAATTTTTCGAATGGAGTTTGTCGTCAATATTACGTTAATGATAGTTAATTTAGAGCAGGTACAAGAGTGGTCCCAGGACTGACCCCTGGTGGACTCCACTGGTTACAGCAATTGGTTGGAAGGAAACTCGACAACTTCAGGATGTCACCTCCAAAACCTTAGTGTGTCAACTTAAAGAACAGTTTACAGAGGACCATGGATTGAAAAGCATTGGTAAAGTCAATAAAGATAATATCATTTGGGTAGCCACTGTCAATTGCTCGAGTTCGATGGTCCATGCATTGAAGTAGCTGGACTCGATTTCAAGCTGGACTGAAGCCTAGACATCGGATGCGAGTGCCCATTGCGCCATTCTTGGTGAGCATACATGTCTTACGTGTCTGCATTCTGATATATCTGCATGAAGTGGTGCTGACACTTCGATACAAATTCGAATTGGTCCTTTCCAAGGATGTTAAAGATGTTTAGATGACTGATCATAATGATCACAAACAATACATTCCATAATTTAGCATGGAACACACATAAAAGAAATGGCTTTATAATCCCGAGAGTCTGCCACTTATCCCTTTTTGTAAACTGGGACAACACGTGCAGTTCTCCGCACACTCGGTAGTTCACAGGAACGTAAGGAAATATTATTAAATATTGTCCATGGCTGAGTGAGCTCATTTCTTAGCTCTTTATAGAACTTTGCAGAGAAACCGTCGAGTCCTATAACTTGATTAGTTTTAAAAGTACCTAACAATGCATACAGTATCATAAATGAAAGTAATGCTGCCACATTGTGGGAAAGACCCTGTATCTGCCAAAAGTGATAGACTCCCATTATCCTGCATAAAATTTCGTGCAAATGTATCAGAAATGAACAAGGTTGAATTTACCATTAGTGGTGGGATTGAATGTGTCGCTCTGGTTTGCGATCTGACATATCTGTAAATACCCGTTATCGAGCCATCATTAAGAATCATTCACTCGTGATTAAATTAAATCTAGTATGGTTTATACATTCCAACATGCCCCTGAAGACCACCAAATCTGAGGAAGCATAGTTGCTAGCATCAAACCAAATCACGAGGAGTGCTGCTAGCAATCATGGTAGGCTTCCATGGGTATCCACAAAAGAAGGCGGATAACCCACAGGTTCGAACCCACAGGTAAGACAGAAAATAAGGGCAGGTCAGGAGTTAAGGTAGCCACATCCGCGAGCGAACATTAAACACGAACTTAACCAATCGATATTCATGTCCCACTGAGAGCCACAAAATTTTGAATGTATCCTAGGTGATCCACAGACTTTCACAGATCCAGAACACTCACCAAGAACAATAAGAAAAGTCCAAAATCGAGAGCCGAGCCACTCATGTGTTCCAAATTCTTTTACAGCTTTTTTTCTGCTTTTACCACTTTTTCTGTGTCCAGCAAATGTACAAGATGCCAAAGGGACTTATAAACCAAGGTAACTTCCCTTTAACAGTAGCGTGAGTAGACCTCTCAACAAAAATTGGATTTAGCAGTCAGAAGAACCAGCATTGTAGAACATCTACTTAATCGGACCATATCCATCTACCCTAAATACAACCTTTAATCTTGACTATGCAATGAAGACAGAGCTTCGGCCCTTCAAATAATTGATATCGCCAGACCAAGACAATCACCAAGTAAGTAACACCGGCTAACACTTCAGACGTTAATGCGAACATCGCTAATGGTGGTATCACTCCTTCGAAGGGCTGAACCATTGTCAACTTGATGGAATTTCACCACTTTGATTTCTGATATGGTAACTCAAAGTCGGCTATAGTTAGTTGGGACTTGTTAGCATTAGCATTGTTGGGTCATTTTTAATTCAGAACGTTTTTATAGTGCCTCTTCTGGAGGTCAAGGTACTTAGAAAGTTGGTCAAGAGCGAAAATTAAACACTGTAAAACGCAGTGCAGTAAACCACCTTTATGCCTTTACACTTCATCGCACTGGTGTGAATTAGATTGCAAACCGTTATCAAATCACTGACGAAGCATCTACCTACCACTGTTTGTTTATATCTTCCTTATCTTTGCAATATTTACAGCCATTTATTCCGATTTATTCAATTTCGTGAGATGTCACACAGGAATGAGTAAGAGAAAAAAAAATGTGATCTTTCTCCATCTTGTGAGTGTCTGAGGTAATCTCCAGGTCGTGTTTTTGTGACACATCTTCAATAAGTGCATGCACCAAGTAGCCCAAATGAGTTTGGGCAGACTGACACAATAATAATAGCCTGACCATTAACAGTTGTGGTAACTAGTATAAAGGGGCTTGTGCCCAACTGCATCTTTGGGTACTAAAGAAATTTGGGGTTGGGATTCTTGCTACGCTTAATTTTGCTAAAGAGGAATGAAAAATGGAAGTTATATAATCAAATTTTTTCCTTAGTAGCATGATGCTAATTGTTCTTCCTAAAATCAGAATGACATCGTTGAAAAAAATTGCTTCTTGGGTACAGCTCAGAGGGGAAAATGTTAGGCATGTTAGCATGAAGTCTGATGAAGTATGCTTGTACTAGCATACAACAATGGTAGTAGTTCAACATTTTTGGTGATCTGACTAATGTTGATAGATAGTGGCGCACTCAGAGGTGATAAAGGAAGTCATTTCTTCCTCCTAAGTCATTAGGTTAAGTTTAAATAAAAGTGGGCAATGCCAAGAAACCACGATTTTTTCCTTTTTGTCTTCTGAGGATTCTCGTTTTTGCTCTATCTCTGCCTTCAGCAGGTAACATTTATTTATAGGAACTCTGTTTCATTCTGTGTGAGGCCTGTATCCACCCCCCAACCCCCTCTCAATTCAAAAAATACGAACAATTTACGTCGAAGACGAACAAAAAAAGAATTCGTGGCGATTAATACAATTTCTCAGAAAAAGCTTCATAAAAGGCTTGCAAGCACTCGCTGAAAATGCGTTACCTTTTGGCTCTGTTTTCATGTCTTTTGCCCCTCCAAAAAAATATTTCTGGGTGTGCCACTGCTGATAGATACTTCATGGTGAATCCAAGGAATTGATAAATTAGTTGCATCCAACTTTAATTTGTTGCAGAAAGCAAGACTTGCTGTCAGCAGCTCTTGTGCTTCTGAGCAAGTGCTTTCCATGATGAAATAGCAGTGACTGACAGGGAATTATTTCAGCTAAAATTTGCCAGTTATTTTTGGCAATTAAGCCGTAGATCGAGTTGTATGCAATTGGAAAACTTCAGCATTGAGATGAAATACTGATTTTGTTTTCGTAAAATGGTTTGCAAAATTAGGGTTCCATTCAATTTGAGTTGCATGATCATCTCAGGAGTTTTAGTTGAGATTTAACTTTTTTAATTGTTCAGCTAATAAAATTACGGAAGTCAATAAATATACACAAATCCATGTAAGAAATGGGTAAATAAATGTGAATGGACTATTAGGCAAATGTTAGTTCATACATGAAGCTGTTAACTGAAACTCATTGATATCGTGTCTGTCTGTCTTCTGGCTAAGAAAATAAGAAGCTGTTAATTGAAACTCATTGATATCTGTCTCTCTGTCTGCTGGCTAGGAAAACATGAAGCTGGTAACCGAAACTCATTGATATCATGTCTATCTGTCTGCTGGCTAGGAAAACATGAAGCTGGTAACCGAAACTCATTGATATCATGTCTATCTGTCTGCTGGCTAGGAAAACATGAAGCTGTTAGCTGAAACTCATTGATATCATGTCTATCTGTATGCTGGCAAGGAAAACATGAAGCTGTTAACTGAAACTCATTGATATTGTGTCTACGTTGGGTAGGAAAACATGAAGCTGTTAACTGAAACTCACTGATATCTGTCTATGCTGGCTAGGAAAACATGAAACTGTTAACTGAAACTCATTGATATTGTGTATATCAGCCTACTGGCTAGGAAAACATGAAGCGATCTTAAGTTACAGAAGTTCTATAGGTTTGGCCTTCCGATACAAAATAAAGGGGTGTGTCATCATAAATTGAAAACCTGGTTCGTCTAGTACTGGGAAGCATGCAGAATGGCAGTGAAAAATACAACAAAGCAGACCTTATTTTAAGACTTGTTAATGTTTTAGCCAACCAAAACTTGTTGTACTGTTCACACGAATCTTTACTAGTGTAGCAAATTCTTTTCACTGCATAGCAAACATATAAGTTATAACAAGCAGAATGCATGTTATAAAGGCCTTTCATTGCGAATCATTAATGTCTAAGTCCAAAATCAATGCATGCATTCAAGTTTAACTTAACTCCAACATGCATCTCTTTATATATGAATCTGCTAGCAGTACCGTATCAGTACGTTGCCTGAAGAAACATACTGTCAAGATTACGGCTTCTAGGCTGACTTCATGTCAAGAAAAACCTGATACTAGTTGTAGAGATTATAGCAGAGAAGAAAAATTCCTCAGAATGTTCTACGAAGTGTCATCCCTGTAATTGCAATTTACTAAATAACACATTGAAACCATGTTAAAGAACTTTTTCTAAAAAAAATAAATAACGTTTAATGATTCTAATTTCCTTAAACAGTATGTGTTTGATATGAAGTAGAATACAATTAAAACCTACAGGATTAAACAGACATAATTCCTCAAAAACTTAAATGCTGTATATCTTTTCAGATAAAATTATTTATTCTCTTGCTAATTGTGCTTTTTCCAAACATCTTACTTTTTGAGGGGGCTTAGTGAATATAACAATTAGTCATACGTTAAGTGTGAGTCACTTTAAAAGAATACGAAATATAACATAAAGGTACTTTTTGTAGCAGGTCTCTTCTATATTTAATTGGTAATTACTAAGGTAATAATATTCCGAAGTAATATAGTAAGATGAATTCATGAGATGATGTAAAAATGCTAAGTACAGCAAACGTTTGAATCAAGTTAAATTTCATCTTTCGTTCTACTATTTTTTCATTATACAATATTCCAAACTGTTCATTGACTTTCTCCCTCTTTGAAACCTGGAAATGGTTATGCAATCCTAGCCCTTATAATTGTGCTAAAAATACAGCAAAATGAACGAGTAAAACATACACACTAACTTTATCTCGCAATGAGTCTTCACACCCTTGTACAAATGTGTAATGGGATCGATGAAACACGTTACCAGCTAACGGCATCCTTGTACCAATAGTACTGTGTAAATTAAGAAAGTTTCATTTGCTAAGGGAAGCTTTACTGACCAGCAGTCGTACGGATTGTGTGACTCAAGACTGCTGGTAGTTACTTTTTGACCAAAAAGAATTAATAGCAATCTTCGTTTAAAATTGAAAGTAATTCTACTATTATGATGTGTTGCGGCATGGGTAGACTGTTGCATATCCTTTGAGCAGAAACGTACAGATAGCAAGTTACAAACGGAAAAATTATGATCTTACATTGCAGCTGCAAGTAAACCATTTTTCGTAACTGATGCATTTTTTGTTTACTTATTGTGGGGTAACAATTTAAAACAAACTATACAAATTTATGAAGATAAGGATTCATGCATAACACTGCATAAAGAATTTTTTATCAGTGAAACGATAAAGTTAGGTTTTCAAATACTAATTCGTGTTTCCAAAGGTTGACCATTATTTTTGATAAATAAGACAAGACTATCCTTAGGACTTGGGTTTTTCATTGAAAGTAATTACCAATGTTAACTAAAACAGGACATATTGTTTGCTCCTTTGAGTGTTAGGTCATTGTTAATCTGCGTCTTTGATCAATGGTTATGCAACACCCAGTAGAAAGTATTTATAACGTAATGTGCTTTGCTAAAACATATTCAGGTCTTGCAGTAGTCATGTAGAATTTTCTTTTGGAATCCAGAGTGTCGGTCTTTATCCTAGTCATCACAGGCTGTTGCATCCATGGTATGCGAATTGATCCACCGGTAGTATTTATCGACTCTTGTATACGCTGCAGGTGTATCTGGGCGAGCACAGCCAAGTCCCCAAGAAACAATACCAATCAAGTACCACCGATAGTTGTTGTACCAAATCAAGGGTCCTCCAGAGTCACCCTGAAACAATCACCAGTAACAATATTTACAAATTAGACAGCCTGAGAACTATTTTTACCCAGAAATTTCAAACTTCTAGTAAGAGGATATCCTTCACTATTAGATTGCGTAAAAATGACTGAATAATAATAAAAAAGCAGACCCTGGTTCATAATGATGTCGCTTTATACAAAGATGAGATATGTGTGTTTTTTTCTTTACGAGATATGTATGTTGTTTGTATATTGTTTGTATTTGGTTATTTTATACCTTCTTTGGGATTTAAGGGTCTGTTTCTTCGTCTTGCATATTTCATCTGTGCATTTTATTGTATTTTATTTTATTTTATTTATTTATTTTTTCTTACGGCCCTGCATATTTTTAGACCCCTGGAAATGTAAAAATATTTAAATTTTGAATTCTACCTCGCATGCATCTTTAGCCCCTTCTTTCCATGAAGTACAAAGAACAGTCCTGAAGATCTCCATTTTTCCTTTGTAGTGTTCAAAGCAATCCTCCCAAGAGATTATGGGTACTTCAACTTTCAGTAAAATGTCAGATGGATCGGACCCTGCATTGAAAATGGTCTGTATACAGTGACAGTGAACATTTCTCATTTGTAATAAAATTTACCCTTAAGAACATGCAACCATAATTTAAACAAGATCACACAACCACTTGCATATGCTAAGTGCCTCAATTCTTTCACTGCTAAACAAAATTAAGATTTCAAAGAAAGTATTCAGTGCTCAGTTCATTTATCACGAGTATGCAAAGTTCCGTAAGAGCAATACTGTGCTTCGATTTATCATTTGATTGGCCACGTGATTCACTCAATCGTAGCCAGTATACCAGAAATATAAATTCGACCGGTGCTGAACCTAGAACCAGCATCAGAGACTTGTTGCACTGACTCAGCTATATTGAAAGGAAAACCAAGTCTTTTAAAAATTCCTTATAAGGTAGATTCATTTTTTGTCGTACAACTTGTCGAGTCAGTTTCTGTTCCAGTTATAAATGCTGGCTTAGAGTCCTAATAGAGTTCTTCAGTCCTCGTTTCTCAGAACTCTTTGTCTCCTGATCTTACGCATCGATCCATGCACTCCATTAGTGAACACTGCCAACATTGACAGATCATTGAGAAGTTAGATTTTGGTGAGAAAAAAAAAAGATTTGGATGTTCAATATCTTATTCTATAAATTCAAAAACAATACCCAGAACAGCTTCTTGGACTTGCTGTCGACTTGTCTTCCCTGGATGGCTGAGTTAAAAAAAATATACCAACAGCTGGACACCATCCAAAACCTTCCCGAAAAAGCAAATCCCCATCTTAACATAATTTACATAACTTTATTGATTAACTGGTTAACTCTTGTGGCCTTTACTTCATCACCTGCCCCAGGTTTATGGGGATTAACAGGTAAAGCATGGAGGACTGGCACTCCATCACTTATTTGCAATGCAAAAAGCAGAAAATTCATATCAAAGAACAAACTTCTGGAGGTAATCCTTATGCCACAGGCAGAGAAACAAAAAAAAAAACATCGGAAAGGTAAAAACAAAAATGGCCTACATGCAAGCATGGTTAGGCCCTACCCTCCCAGATCTAAACTCTACCCAAGATTTTATTTGGGAGAATGATGTTGGAAACCTAAGCACTAATCACACATAAGTCACTTGCAAATCACGTGGTCCCTTTCCTCCACAAGATGATGCAGGTGACATACTCTACCAATGAATGTAATTTGATGAAGAATTTCATACCTTTAATATGTATGGGAAGTGCCCAGTTTACCACTCAACCAACAGGAATTTGCATCACTTGGAAAAAAAAAAAGTAGTAGTGATCTTTTTGGATGGTTCATTAGGGAAAGGTGCCCACAACTTTGTATTGGTGTCCTCACTTTCACAATGGCATCCATGATTATGGAAATTTTCACTTTACAGAATGTGAAAGCATTCAGTATTGGGAACAACTGATGCGATAAAATTTGCAAATTTAAAATGAAAACATATGTTGCACAGATTCATCGTGTTACTGCCTTACTCGTTCCTGCCCATGGATAAATTTTCATTCCAACTGGTTGATTCATCAATCATTTTTGACAAACGATGTTCTGTACCTCAGCAATAATACAGAAATGATCAGAGAAATTATATGAGAAATTATAAATAGGCAGTAAAGAAAGAGGTATCAACAAAACAAAAGGTTTGACTGGTGATTAAGTCTACTAAACAAAAGTACATTTAGATTACACTAGAACATTGGATCATTAGGGGAGAACATATCATTGTTATAACATTAATATAACCAGCAACAAAACGAGGCTCGGCAGGGCGCATAGCAAGCACACTCTTCTTACAGCACGCTTTGCTGATGCCAAATGCTATTACAAACCAAAAATCCATAATTGACTTCAGCTGGGCCTTTCAATAAACATCAGCCATATTACATTTCATAAAAACTTTTAAAAATACAGATTAAAAAAAATTATGGCATTTGCCACAATGCACTAAGGCAGGAACAAATACATGGAGCATTGTACTGCAAGGTGATGCAGTCATTTTGATCATTTTTTTCTTTAAAAAAGTCGTGTGACTCCTCGCATAAAATGACTTATTAAATTTTTGCATGCATTTGAAAAAAATAGGCCAGACAGTTTTGTCGCCCTTTCAGTGCATCATGCCAAATGCCAGACAGAGCATTTAAATAGAAACCATACTGTTGTCTATTTATGCAAGACAGATTTCTGCAGACTCCATCTTTTCTCTCATGAAGTGGTACACACTGTTTAAATTGCTTAGTTCAGAAGTGCTTAATCTGGGAGTTGGAGCGCTGTGTCATGGCTAGGGAGTCATAGAAGACCCCAGTGATCCCCAGTGAATCCCCAGTGGGATTAAAGCTAATCCACCTTTTTAAAGAAGTGTACTCAACTTGATCCCAGGCAGAGGGCTCTGTGTTCAATCTTGCAAGTTCTTGCAAGGTCTTCGAAGTGTAAGCCCTCCATGGTACAGGTACACCTCCTCCCTTATATGATGTTGATCGGCAGGTCACCAGCATGGCTTGTATCTGTGCCCCCTTTAAAACCCTTTGGCTCCTTCTGCAGCCTAAGATGCATTTCTCGCCTCTATTCAGGTAGAGCAAAATCTTTTTCTCCATGGCCAAATGAACAAGATTAGAATTCGTCCAGTGTCCCAATACCACATCAGCTGCATAAGTGACATATGGTCTGGTAGCTAGGGAAACATACAACATACAATATACATTCCACCAGGTGACCGTAAGGAATGGTCCTTATTTCACTGCTTGATTTAAACTCGCGGATGATTATCTTCTTGAGATGTATAAAATATGCTAGGCTCACAGTTTTCCATGTTGATAACTTAAGCATACTATTTCTCCTGGTTTCCTGATGTAAACCCTATGACCCACCAATGTCTTGCTCAAATTGTCTGTCATATAGAAAGTTGGTTGGACTAGATATGTAATATCCATATCACTTTGAAGCACATCTCACAGTCTGCAACACATATTTGCATTCTGTGTTGTGAAAGCCGTATCATTGTAATGAATGATTAGCATTCCCACTGTAGTATCGTGCTTGAGCCAGTAAACATAAGCATAACTCGGGCACAGAGTCATGCCATGCTGTGTCATTGTATGATGAAATCGTTGATACCCACAACGTCTTGCCTGTTTCAAACCATACATCGAATTTGTTATTTTGCAAACCTTGCAAACCCTGCTGCTATGAAAGCCTTCTGGTTGTCGCATTATCCTCTCATATGTCCATCCAAATACGTGGCGTGGAATTGCATTGTTCTGCACACCAGCCATTTTTTTTTCTGTTTTAAACAGCGTCAGTCATATTATGGAGGACAAAAGAGAGGCTATAAATCTCAAAATTGTAACTCTTGGTGAAAAGCCCTGCCTTCTGACTTTTAGACAGAAAACCCACCTACAGTCAACAATCGACACACTAGGCTTTGATTCTTCTCATCATGAGTCCCATTTGCCTACAACTGCTGCATTTTGAGTAGCCTAATAACTGCAATGTTGCCTTTCATCCGCATTTGGCATAACAAAGCAATAGTAAAACCAGATCAGAGACTACACTGTCTACTCTATTCAAAATTATGAACGTTTGCAAGAAATTGCAAGTAATTACCATTGTAATTTCTGAAATCAAATGGAATGCTAAAAAATAATTATAACTTGCCTAACACAACAAACCCAGCCTGTTAGATTTCTCAGGTTGTCAAAGCAGTCATTTAAAGCAGTCAAATCAAACTACTAATGCAAACTACACAGCACTCATCATTTTTGCAGCAAGCTCTGCTGATGCGGTAATTATTGCAACCAACAAGACAATTCAAAGCTTGCAAACTAATATTTGTTCTCTTGAGATTCCCCAGGTAAATTAAACCCGTGTTCACACATAAAACAGTGAAAGACACAAATTAACGTATTTATTTAATTGTATAAATATTAATGTGTTAATGTATTTATTGAATGAGCTTAGCAAGGGAATTCTGTCCCTAGCCTCTGTAAAACTTACCAGGCTTCTTGTAAATTTGCCAGTCCATATATAAGTTTATGAAACAATGGGGAACCATTGCCCACCAGAGCAGTTTTCACAATCGTGAAACCTAGGATGACACCAGTGGATAGCGTGAGGTGACTAATATGGGCAGTATATAATCACAGAAAAGCAAACTCTAAAAGTTTTTGATTTGCAAAACCCAATTTACATTCTTTACTGCTACCATCTATACAATGAAAAAATATTTACTTGAAGAAATTGAATATTTCTGTCTTCTGTCCATAATTTATCACATTTAGATACCACATGATGTTAATTTTGTGTAGAATGTAGAGCTATTAATAATTCAGTATTTAACAGCATGTTTTATTTCACTGTTTCATGTGTGAAAGCAGGTTTACTTTACCACATGCAGGAATCCTTATCACTAATAGAATAGAACTGATCATTTAACGGATATTTATTATAAGTAATAACTTCACACTGATAGTTTTGGCACGTATGATGTCCAAAACAAACTGTCATTAAATCATGGTTTAACTTGTTCATTTAATCCTACAAAACTTTTTTATTAAATACGGGTCTGCAAGAAATTCTAGTTTATGTTTATATGCCAAACGATGATCATGGTGGAAGATCAGTGACATCCATACTAAATGGTGCTACAGCATAAAATATTCGTACACATATTTCTCTTATTGTGTCCTAGTTAAACGTGAGTCACATAATCGCATTTTGTTAATGTATAATCATTTCTGTAGGAAAACTTGACCAACCAAACAAGGATCGTCAATTTTATCCATGTAATTATCATCATTGCAAATGTCAACATCACCTTGACGTTCTTGCTAAAAATTTCTAAAAGTTTCAAGCAGTGGGAGAAAGTACAAGTATTCATTGTTTCTTGCACTCACAGTTAATTTGTCACTGTACACACTTCATGACCAAGACAATGGCTTGGATAATTTGCGTAAATTTGAGGGCAGCAATGTACTACAAGTTGGTAGAGCAATGATTAAAGTTCTTTATTAATATATTCAGAGATAATGCCGCTGGAAAAAAAATGGTCATAAGGCAATGATATAGCAAGACAAAAGTTACATGGGCGTTTTGTAAACATTTTGAAAGCCAGCAATTTAGGCTACAATGTGCCCAATTAAAAATAAAAAGCAGCAGTAACAATACATGAATAAACAAGGAAGCAAACTTTAGTAGGTAGGGAACATTTATTTCCTTTAAGAAATTTATAACTTTTCCAAGGTTACCTGAACTGTCCCAAAGGCAGTTCTGTGAGACCTGAGTGTAGCCCACAGGCTGCCTGTGTCAGCTAAAACTATAGATAGCACGGTACAAGAAATCACTTTGAGGCATCACCACCAAAGGCTCAGAGATGTTCATGCATTATCAACCAAGGATCAAATGTTCATACAATACTGAGAGATGTGTTGTAACAACTTCATTCTCCAACAAACTCAGGGCTAGGATGTAAGATAGGCATATTTGGTTAACACAAGTACTTTATTATCACTCACCAATGTCCACTCGCCAAACAGTATCAGGGCAATATCCACCCGGCTAATATCCCGCCGGCCAATATCCCCCAGAGGCCAACATCCCCCGGCCAATATCCCCCAGAGGCCAACATCCCCCGGCCAATATCCCCCAGAGGCCAACATCCCCCTGGCCAATATCCCCCCCGGCCAAAATCTCTTACTGTCAATATCCCCCCCTCCCCAAAATAACGTTACGCTGAAAAAAAACCACTAGCAACAAACTGAAAAAGAAAAAAAAAACAGAACCCACATACTAGTGCTGCGCTGCCAAGTAGATGATTGGCCAAGTAGAAAAGACTGAATTGTGATCGAGTGAGCAATTCCAGCTTTATTGCGTAATTAACATTAACCTTGGGAGGAGCAACTGAAGGGGAATGCACTGATTGAGTGAGCGAACCGAACGCGTTTGTTAGCCAGCCTACTCAAAAATGGGATTGAACAAACTTAAGTATATGAAGCATGAACATAAAATAATTTTTTTTCCAAAGCATTAACAAAAAATAAATCAAAGACAAAAATTGTGGATTGTTTTTTTATATTTTGTTTTTAAGGACTCAATAACAAGCACTTACTGAAGGCACATTCTTAATAATTCAATGTAATCTTTGAACCTATTGGTGTTGGGTTGGATGTGGTTAAGAAGGGTACGATAATTTGGTATTTGGAACAAAATTTGGGGTCTGGAAATACCTGGTTTATGTCCGGTTTAGTGAAGTGTTGTATCTTTGAGTTTGAAGCTAGATTTGTGGGAGTGGAGCAGCTAAATGAATTTTGTTTATTTTGCCCTACGTAAGTGGATGTGCATGTGTGATCTGTACAAGAAATTTGATAAATAGTAATTTTTTTTTATATGGATTCATTTTGAAGCGGTTTTTGTATAAATGTAACGAAAATAAATACAAGAGAAAAATGCGTGGAATTTACGTTTATTTTTCAGTTCGTTTCTAGTGTTTATTCCCCAGCATAACATTATTTTTCAGGGGGATATTGGCCTCCGGGGGATATTGCCCGGGGAATACTGGCCTCCGGAGGATATTGACCTAGAAACCGCCCAACCTGCCCCTTTCCCAATTTAGCTTTCAGAATGCAGCTACCTTGCTACTTAAAAAAAAAAACCTTTTGTAAATCGGAAAAATCCAGTGCATTGTAACAACCCAGTGACATGTTCATTTCTGATGAGCCTTGAAGGTACAAGCACACAGGGGGAACTTTTTTCCTGCTCCAATACAGAAATACTGTTAGTAGAGCTTTGTTGTAGATTTGTGTGGCTGATTGCTTCCTGATAGGCAAAGCTCCCATAATGTCAAGCAATACATTTATTATTAATTGTCGGCCGTTTAAACCATTTATGGGCCTTGGTCACTCCTTAAAAATGAATACAACCACTTATAAAAACGAAAATGTAAGGAAACCCCCCCCCCCCAAAAAAAAAAAGCACAGCACTTAGATTTGAATAAACACTTTTAGGAATAAAAAACAATGTTAACTGAAAAAAAATCCAAAGCCCGCCAGCAGTTTTCTCATCAAGACACAGTAAAACGTAAATGAAAACCAATATTTCCGTCCCGTAATTGTTTGTAGACCATCTACAGGCTATGAAAAACCTTCGCTAGCGAAATTCAGTCTGTAAATGGGTTAGTTGATGAACTGGCTTTGCCAGCAAAGATTTTCGTATCATATATACCACGCGCCATGGCTGTTTGCTGTGACGTGCATATCACGTGTCTGGGCTAGTCCAATCAGACGGCCAAACAGCCGTTGTTCTCATTCGTCATTGGCTAACTCATGGTGACGTCACGGCAAACAGCCATTGCGCATGGTTTAAATGGCCTATACACATATGGTGTAGAAATATTAATTTTTATTTATTTTTGATCATTTCATGATAGGAACATTGCTGGTGGGCTTTTGATTTTTTTTACCTCTCACCCATGTTTGCTTCATGCAACGTTAGCTGTCCTCCATACTGGACATCGTCACAAGTGGAGCCCCCCCCCCTATTTAACAGCCCATTTAACCATAACTGGAAATTTTTTGTATAGTTTAAAGCATGGTAACTATTCATTGTAATGGTGCACGATTCTAATCCAATTCTTAATTTCGCCAATGGTTCTGTGCAAATGGTTTTAGTACCACTTATGTCCATAATGTGTTTGGATTCTTGACATGCTTGAGATCAGCATAACTCTGATCGTCTTTTGCCAATGAATTGCACCGGCCAATCAACAATCACCGGCAGAAAAACTCTAGAGCACCCACGGCAACTGATCACATAAACAACATTTTTAGAATCGCCGAACCCAGGAGACTCATGGATTCATTCGTGTTTAGTAAGATGTGTAACATGTCTGTATTGATGGATACATCTTGCAAATAACATGCAATTATATGCCAGACGAGCACAATTTCGTGGAAAACCTTTTCACAGCGTCAGATATGAAGTGAGTCTTCAACTCAGTGAGCTTGACGCAGTGAAGTGGTAATCTCTTCTTTGAGAATAGTAGGTGATCTTGCATTTTCTTGCAACATGTCACAAATACTCTAGAAAGGACCCTTGCATCATGGAGGTGACGTTGGTACTCCTGTAAGTATGTGTCAAAAGTCAGGTTGAGCTTCTGAGTTGGAAGATCAATTTCGACACAGACCACGGATCTTGACCATATACAATAAAAATGGCATGTTGTCAGTACTCGCATGTAGCATAGTTCTCAGGTCAACCTCTAGGTTTAGGAAAAGCAGTACCCAGAAATTATGTTACATTCCTACACACGTCCTCCAATGTTTGATTCACTCTCTCTGAAGAGTTAGATTCAGCATGATGTCAACTCAGCCAGTTCTATGAGCTTGACACAAAAGCTGGTCCGTTATCTGGGATAAGTACTTTCGGCGGACCTCTATTCATTATGACTTCCTCTGGCTGTAGTGTATCTAGTGGGGGACGAATCATATCCACTTGGTAGTAATGGACTATAGACAAGGCAAAACAGTTTCCATGTGGATGGCTCGGGGCCAACAAAGTCAATGTCAAGGTGACTCATGAACACTGTCAGTACGAACGGAACCATACGACCTTTCTTTGGTTTTTTGTGTCGGCTTCAATACTTGACACTGGTGGCAGGAACGGACATACTTTTTTGTATCTCGAAACATTCCTGGCCAGAATATGATGGGTCACAGGTGTTCCATGGTTTTTGCAATACCCAGGTGACCAGAACTGACAGCATTGTGCTGTTCCGCAAGGAGCGTATGACGAAGATTGTGAGGAACGTATGCTCGTAGTCAGTCAAACTTCCCTCCTCATCTTTGAATGATTTGTTGTCATAATAAACTACGCCATCATGAATCTGGAAGTTCTCCTGTACATGTTTTAACTTCTTCGCAGAGACATTATTCTTGGTAGCCAACAGTGACGTAAGGATCTCTGTAACATGCAAAATCTCCGGGTCTTTACATCGTTCTTCACGCAGTGAGTCTTTGCAATCCACTGGTATCTTTGGTTGCAGTCGGATCTGAAACATGGGCAAGGATGCTCGCAACAAGGCATCAGCCACAAGGCCTCCTATAAGTTTCCAGGTGAGACAGACTGTGTAATCAAATATTTGCAAATGCAAACCAACTGCGCAGTCCTTCCTGTGTTGTGCTTGTTGCTTAATGCCCATTTAAGAGCTTCACAGTCAGTGAGCTGCATAAAATGCGTTCCTTCGAGGTAATGCCTCTAGCGGTTAATTGCTGATACAGCAAGAAGAGCTTTTTTTTTCAAATGTCGTGTAGTTCCACTCACTATCACTAAGGCTTCTTCTATAGAATTCCACTATTCGTCAAACGTTATCATTTTCTTGAGTAGTCATGGTGTTAATTCCTTCTTCGCTCGCATCAGTTTCCACCTGGAAGGACTTAAGGTAATCAGGTAGTTGAAGCACTTTTGAGTTCGTGATTCTTAACTTGATTGTTTGGAAGGCTTCTCTGGTTTCCAGGATCCACAAAAACTTTTCGGATTTCTATATGAGGGAAGTCATAGGTTTCACTATGGTCGAAAAACTGTAAACACACTTTTGAAAATAGTTCACCAATCCCATAAATCGTTTCGAACATTTGACGTCTTTCTGGTGTGGGTAGTTGGTAACAGTGGCAATATGCTCTCCTTTGAGGAGGATACCTTTTGCTCCCACGGTAACCCCAAGAACAGTTATTATCAGAAGGTAGAAGTTACATTTGCTTCTCTTCAGCATAAATTCATGTTGCCTAAGTCTGTTGAAGATCTTCTTGATGGCCAGGATGTGGTCTTTCCACGGTGGTGGCGCCACCATAATATCGTCTGCATATAGTAACATGTACCGTGCCTATAAGGTCTCCGAGTGTCTTGGTCCTTGGACGGGTGCCAAATCCTTTGAAACACTGCAGAGAAGTTTTTCATTCTCAAGGGTAAGCATTTCCATCTCCAAGCTGTCTCACTCCAAATAAATGTTGTACAGTCTCTGGATTCCGTAGCTATCAGGATCTGGTGGAAGCCAGAGTGTCCAGCAAGCACTGATACACATATTTTGCCTGCTAAATACTCAAGTATCTCCTCGATGCATTACCTCTTCATGAAGAATAAACTTCCTCATTGGCTCTCAGATGGCTCTATTTTGTCTTCTTTTTCTAATTCCTTAATCATTTTTGACATCTCACGTGATACTTTGCTACAAAAGGGCTAGGTTCAAACATGAACTTGATGTCAAGCTCGTTAATCCAGATCTTCCTGAAAAGATGTAGGTATCTTTGTCCAACATCTCATCGAGTTGCAAGAATAATTGTGGCGTCATCACATTAAAGTAACAGTCTTCAGTATTGGAAGCGGAGCCAATTTTCTACATAGGTGTGCTGTCACAAAGAGCTTCTTTGTGGTGATATCACTCTCTTAGTGGAAAAGAAGCGTTGGCATTTGTGTTGAAGTAGCTCCACTATTCGTAAAGTCTGGAACAATGCCGGACTTTATGATATAATCTTCACCTAGGATACAATTATCGCTTAGTTCCTGGAAGATTATGTGACAATCGTTGTTAACGTATCCCTCTTCTGATTCCATCTTACTCAGTGGCTAGTCGCCATGTTGTTTCACTGATGCCTAACCTATGAGTGAATGGGTTTAGATGACGGGCTTTCGTAATGTGTGATTTGTAAAATCAATTACTTTGTCAGGTCAGGTGACTTCACTTTCAAGATGGCGTGTCTGGTGATGCCAGCAGAACTATGCTGATCTCATTTTAATGGTTTTTTTAATGTTTTTTATCTTGTAATTGGCTTTTATTGTGACCAAGCCCAGCAATACACGAGTTGATAATTAAATATCGTTTTTTTAACATTTCCTTGTGGGAATAGACCTGTCAGAAGGTTTCCTTATTTTTACAATGTGTGATTTGGTTGATCTTCTTTAACCACGACTGCCATGCTACGTAATTCCTCACATCTTATCATGGACAGTTTTAAGCTCAAGTTTCACTTCGGTTTGTAGCACTTCAACTTACATGGGATTGTGGGGTGTTTCAACAGTCCATGAAAGAAGTTTGCTCGCTAAAAGAGGTAGAATTAATGCCCCATGTTCCTTAGACCTGTACAGTGCTTTTCTTCCGTTGATAGAGCAAACAAATCCTTAATGGATCTCTTTGGACCTACTTAATTACTTATGCCCTCAGCGCATTTATTTTAGGATATCCCCCAATCCACGGATAACACCTGTAAATGGCAGGAAGACCAGGATGGTAAAGTCAACAGTGAGCCCGCAAATCGTATACCACGCTCAAATAAGCTTGTTTCCCTGTTAAGTCTGGCTGTCCTCCAATTTATATCCCAAACAGCCTGAGATACTTTTCTTGATCTTGGGTACCCATTTACTACCTATGGTCCTGGCTTCTGGTGGTAATTCTACTGACTCCAAAGTACCATTTGCAAGTGAGGAGCTGTACTCGTCATTCATTACTATCTTTCTCAAGTTGCATAACCCATAGTTGCTATTATCAGTTCATCTTGAACAGCATAAAGCGATAATATGTACTTATTGTTCTCTTCTGGAACTTCATCAGAAACTTTGGCATATGCAGTTTGCTGGGAAATCTCCCCTTCTGGCAAAGTGTTCTGATGTATGCTGTAGTATTTCTTTTGATTTATATCTGGGACTACTTTCCATTCATGTTGAGCTCTGCTTCGGGTTTTCCTAAGTTCCAGTTGGCCAAGTGGTATAATACTTTTAACTTCATGCCTTTGTTCAGTTCGCCTTTTATTCAGTCGCCTTTGTTCAGTTGACCTTTGTTCAGTCTTCGGCTGTGCTTTCCTTGGATTGCCGCAACCTTACCTTCAACCTCCGTTGGATTGTATGATAGTCAATAATCAGAGGATCTAAATCTTGTCGCATTGTATTTCATTATTGAGTAGTTTTGTTGTGTCAAGAGTATGCTCTTGAAAAGTGATGTTCCCATTAACAATGACTTTGATATTGTCTACGTCATAGAGCCTACATGATCGTGATTGCTGATCGTATCCTAGATTATGCATGGTGATCCCCTTGTGCCCAACTTCGAACTCTTGGTGGCGGTGCTCAAGGCAAAGCATAATATTCACAGTTGGTTTTATTTCCGAATTCTCCCGTATTTTCTTGAGAGTTATTGCTTTATTTTTGGTATTGGTGCAGTGATATCTTATGTATACTGCAGTGTTGACTAGTTAGCCCCAAAACTTGGTTGGCAATTTGGCTTGAACCAATGTTGCACGCATGAGGCTCATTATCATAATGTTTGCGCATTCTGCTGTCCCGTTGGAGGATGGCGAGTAAAGGGATGAAAACTGAAGCCTAATGCCATTTTGGAGCGTAAATTGTTTCATTTCGGAGTTTTCATACACTGTCCCATGATCAGATTGGAAAACATTCATTTGGCTACCCATTGTCGCTTCAGCGTTTAGGTTACCTTTCTTGAACTTGTCCCGCAATTCTTCTTTGCTTTTATAGAATGCTACCTGCATAAACCTAATCCTGCCGTCAATGAATGTGGCAAAGTACCTGGAGCCGGTCATTGTTGAAGTTGAAAATGAGCCAACAATGTCTGAGTAAACGCTTTAGGAAACAGCTCTAGACAGTTCCGTTTTCTGCTACTGGCAATAAGCGGAATCTTTTAGATCAGAGTGTGTCCTTCTAATCAGAGTGCGTCCTTTACAAACGTCCTTCAAGGTCAGCAGCTCCAGAAGTCACAAGAAGTTCATTATTGAACATCCCAACACTTTCAATGGCTGTCCACTCTCCTGCAGATCACAACCATCTTTTACCTAACATTAGCAAATTTAAGAAGTATATTAATTTACTCCAAAATTTCCTGTTTCCACGTTTTGCCACCAGGAAAAGCTAGAAATCACTATACTATAAATAGCCGACCACTGAATTGCTCCATACTTCTACATGAACTTGTTCGTGTCTACTGCACAATTGGTCCCTTTCCCTTTGACTTGGTTTTGCCCAAGTTCTTGCTGCTCTTTTGACTATGTTCTGACAGGGACAAAGGGCATATTTTAACTAAAAATGATTTTATAATTAAATTTTTATTTAATTTTTAAATATTTTTTTTTACTCTTGAGAATAAGTTAGGTCTAACTCGAAACGTCGAGTCCTACCGTATGTTTGTGCACCTATTGGCTTTAAAAAGTAACAACTATTGACATATGCTTTTTATTTTTATTCTTCATCCCGTACTAAATCATTTAAACCCGTGGAGAAATTAAGAATTGGATTAGAATTGTACACCATTACAGTGAATAGCTGCCATGCTTTAATTTACATAAATCTCTCCCCATGAATGTTCCAATTGTGATGATTTCCAATATGGAAGAAATTAGCCAACGTTGTTTTTATTCCCGAAGGTTTTTATTCAAATGTAAGTACTATGCCCTTTTTTGGAGGTTTTCCTCTTATTTTTATTTTTATAAGCAGTTATGTTCTTTTTTAAGGAGTGACCAAGGCCGCAGAGTGGTTTAGTTAAAGAGCCAAAAATAATAATAAGCATATTGCGTGGCTTTGTGAGAGCTTTGCTTGCCAGGAAGTGACTTTTTTTTTACAACTACTAGTACATTTTTTTTCACAAAACGAAAATCGTCATCGATAATCCTACAGTGCAGATTTCTATTGTTTGAAAAAGAGTACACCTTATCGCACTAAAATTTCTCTACTCTAGAACAGAAATGCAGTTGAGAATGTAAAATTTAAATTTTGTTTAACAATTTGAGATCACAAACGTTGCTTGGTGTAGCCCACTTTGGATTTACGTTAGTGTTGAAATATTTCAAACCTGTAACCTACAATCAGAGAAATTCAACCGCCATGACCTCAATGCAGCTTAAATGAAACTGCTGGTAAACTTAAACGTATCGTGGCAGAAGACTTTGATTTTTTTAACGTATGTGCAGTTGTTTTTTAAAGAAAGAGCAGTACTTTATGATTAGTGGCTAACAAAACCGAATTATAAGGAGTATTTGAAACCTTTTCACTCACTCCTAGATGTTGATACTAAGCATATGTACTTTATACTTCGAGTTGGTATCAACATTTTTGGAACCAACTAAAAGTGCAAATCGAAGCAAATTTTAAATTATACAGTATAATTAAAGTTACTAACGCATTAAAAGTTTCTTACCTTCCTTTGTTCTACCCCAGCCAGACACCATAGCCATCTGGCCTGCATAGTTGATATTTGGCCGAGGAAAACACGCTGGCAGAGTAATATCACTGTATGGAACACGTTCAGAAAGCCGTACCAAAGCTATATCATTATGAAAACCTTCTTCCTCGTACCGAGGATGATTGATAAGTTTTTCTACTGGAATACGGTAAGATTTGCTGTCTGGATCATTTGTGTCATATTCACTGACAACTATCATCACTTCCTCTTCTTCTCGCCTATTACAACAATGATTAACCATTAACATTAACTCGTATCAAATGGTCCAGATTTTTGGTTAAATCTGTACTTAAATCTAGTATATTCCAGAAAAGAATAACTGGAAAAACAGCAGTAGGGAACGATGATTTTAGTTGTGTAAAAACACTGGGCACAAACCATTGTTCTGGAGGTCTACACTGATATCTATGGACATCCGATATTAAACAATAAAACTTGAACTGCATAAATAATGAAGTGAAAAACAGGGGGAAAAAAATTAACTGAAGCATACTCCCAAGTCAAACTCCCCGCCTGACGGTGTCTGCAAAGCGGGTCGCCCGGGAATATCCATAAATTAACTGTAGGGAAAATGTACTTATCATTTTTAATTATTATTAATCATTGTAGTCAGTATAATTCAAGGGAAACTGACTGCAAAATGAGCATTGAAGTGAAGCTCACTATTTTTGGAAAGGTTGGTTTACAAAATTGGCTAGGTCGCAAGTCTCAACTGGAGTCTATTTTACATCAAAATTAATATGGTTTTCTGTTTCTCACGCTAGAATGCATCTAAAATCACAACCTTTACGAAACTTTTAAATTTGGCATATTAGTTAAATTAGTCTACGAATGGTCTTGGACCATTATTAGAAAGATGTAACATGCGTTCTTGAAGGATAATTGATTAATATCCCTGTATTGAGGCTTTTTTTTGGTCCAAGTGCCGGTCACACTCTTTTGAGTCAAAATGCCTGTACCCCTAAAATAATTTTATTAATTTATGAACCCAATTTCAAAAATAGGCCATAGAATAAACGTGGAAAGTTTGAACTGAATCTGATACAAAGGGTTGGAAAATCGACAGACACCAGCAAAGGATAAGAAGCTCCTCTAATCCGCTTTGCATTATGCGTCCAAAAATAAAAACAAATACAAGGTTATGATTGTTCAGTAAGCTGTTATGGCAATTTTACATGGTCCACAACTGCAGCTTCATAATTATTTTACTGGATTTTACTAGTCTTTACTGGACTAAGAGAGACAAAGCCTTGCTACAAAACGAAATACAATCTATCAGTTATTTAGCAAGCAAAATACAATAGTTAGAAGTTGTCAGCAGGTTCATCTCATCCTCAAAACTCCGATACTGCTTTCTCAGGGTTGCACTACTGTTAACACCACAAATGTGATTAAGAACATAGAGCAATTTCTGGCATTTTTCGCTGCAAACATTGACAATCTCGATTTTGTGGTGGAGACCAGGATCAGCTATGGTGAACCCATTTCATGATGATTGCATCAGTTCTATACATTATACAAGATTTGACAGAATCACATGTGATGGAGGTATTTCTTTTGTCTAACATTGTAATTTGGTTGCAGTCAGGTTTCGGATAGCTGAGTCCATTGTCATGCCTAAACTAAAATTAAAATTCCTTGATGGCTGCCTCCTGGAGAGGTCTAATTAGCCTGTGATAGATTGAATGGAATCCTTCCTTGTCCCGGCCGTTAAGAAATTTTATTCCAATGTATTATTTGGGATTTTCAATCAAGGCTAGTCAAGACTGAGAGGAGGTACTTGATTGGCGCGGCAGCCACTAATATTCATTTAAAAAATATTATTACCCTACAAGGTGGTCAAGGTCTGCATGAACTTGTGATGAAACCTATTCGCAGAAAAATATCCTTGATTTAATGTTTCCTAAAGACGACTATTTCGTATTAGATGTTTCTCTTGTCAATCTTGTAGATTCCAGTGACCAACGTTGGGTGTCGTTCTGAATATAAGGGTCCTTTTTTAAAAAGTTTTTGTTGCAATTTAGCCATAGTTCCCGTAAAATTTACTTTGGGCCATTAGGAATTTTTATTTCAATGTCTTCTTTGGTGTTTCAATCAAAGATAGTCATGATTGGCACGGCAGTTACTAATGTTCATTTTTTAATATTATTGCCCTACAAGGTTTGCATGAACTTGTGATGGAACTTATTCACAGATAAACATCCTGGACTTAACCTTTCCTAAAAATGAACATTTCATATTCGATGTTTCTCTTGTCGATCATGTGGCCACCAGTGACCAATGTTGGGTGTCATTCCATATACAATGCTCTCTCTTTGTCTCAATACTAGTTTTGTCACAATATAGCGACAGCACCTGTGAAATTTGCTTTGTATTGCTACCTTTTGGCTTGTGTCGACTGGCAGGAGTGCTTTTTTCATCATTGCTAGATTGGCGATCAGGACTGGTTTGGTTTAATACTGTGCATCAGCTACGCAGTTGAATTTTAGAAAGTTGGGTTGGCACTGCATTCTTGGGTTAGCACTGCAAACTGACATTGCAAATGAGAATCAGACAATATAACAAAGCGAGTTGTTTTCAGTATTTATCCAGCACTATTGTGCAATACAGGCATATCTCTTGCAATACCAGCTTTCAAGTTGGAGAACGACTTGAAGGTTTGTTTTTAACCTTTCATTGGTGGAGGCAATAGGCAATTGTCAAAATCTATGCCTCATGTGAGATACTGGTCAGTTGGTTCTCCTTTTTCCCGTTTCGCAGTCATCGCATGAAACGATCCAACTCCGTTTTTGTCTCACCTTTGTCAGTCATGCAAATAAGTGACCAGATGAAGCCACATGAAGAAATTAGGGTTATACTACATAAACATCTTCTAAATAAAGCCTTGAGGAGATCGGAATTCCTATTCCCTTTGCTTCAACTTCATGTTGTTTTTCATCAGGCTTCTGAATTCTTAGCTGATTATAAACTAGGACTGATGTAATGTCAGTGGGTATCTCCCTGCCAGTGGCTGTTGTATTGTTACTGTTATAAAACAAATATTTGTATAACAGTAATTTAGTAGTAGAAGTCTACAGACAAAGAAAGCTGGCCTCGAGCCAGGAGATGAGACACGCGATTTGTACCCCAATCGGCTTTGGCTTGAAGAAGCCATCCCCTTTCCGGCACGGGCCTGAACTGTTATTGAGCCAGGAGGCTAAACATGTGATTTGTGTCCAGTTGGCCTTGGCTTGAAGAAACCATCCTCTTTCTGGCGTGCGCCAAAACTGCCAATGAGCCAGGAGGCGAGACACGTGCTTCTCCCCCAGTCAGCCTTGTCTTGAAGAATCCTATTCCATCCCCGCTATCCATTCAATGCTGTAGCACACGAGTTACTGCTGCATGCTTGGGCTAACCATGCTTGCTAATTTTATCAAGGCTACTTCGTCGAGCCTTACGGGTCTCCTTTATACCGCTCCTGAAACAGATTATTTTTTTTCTTCAAATAAATTGTGCTGCGGAGTAAAAGTGATGCTAGAGCCGAACAACAGGAAGCACGTGTCGCTTTTAATTTTTGTTATCACCACACTTTACATGGGCTTCCTTGTTTCACATATTTTAAGAATTTTTACGTAGAGGCCATCTCCTTCCTCGCTACGTGTGATTTTTCAACAATACACGATAACAATCATGAGCAACAACAATGAACACGAAGTACGAAAGTAGAAGCAAAACGACAACAAAAGCACGAAACGAAAAACTGTTGCATTGCCCACTGCAAATAATGTGAGTTCGGTGGATAGCCCGACGAAGATTTAGAGGCGTGTAAAACTACGGATGTAAGTCTATTTCCGTTGATTTGTATAATTTCTTTTATTATTAACTAAGCCCTTTGGCTTTCATCTCGTAATTATAGAGAAAAAAAATCGAGCCCGTTCGGCTTCTTATGTCGTAATTGCTAAGGTGAAGAAAATTGGGCCTTATCACCGACAAAAACCAACAGCAAGAAAATACAAAAGTATCTGATTATTTACCCAAGACAAAAGGATCCTCGCCATATACATTCGTCGATTAAGAAGTGATATCAAATGCTCTTTTGTCAAGTTAATCCCACAAAGTAAGACTTCCAATGTTACTTGATAATCATGTAGTAAGCAATTTTCAAATATTTCATTTAATCTTCGAACAGTTACTCGGTGGGATTCACTTATCGTTAGGGGGGGGGGGAGGGGAGGGGAAGGGGGATATCCTTCTACTGCTATACACCGAGCATACAACATGTATCTTTAAGTGGAAAAGTTTACTTAGCAATATTGTAACATTGTATACATACAGAATTTTAGTCATTGATGCAGTTTATTCATGCTTCGTTTTTGCTTGCTATATATTTGATATTGTTAGACAACACACTGTAAGTATTTCTACTTCTTCACACTCCTTACCGATTGTTCGGATACACCAGAAACATAGAAGAATACTTAATCAATTGGAAATTTGAGGCTCTCACTCAAATGAATTCCATCAAAATAAGTTTAGGCATAGTCTGAAATGTTTTACAATTCACCGTTTTAGCTCTAGAATACATTGCTTGAAAAGGTCTACAATTACGTGTTTATTATTTTGCAAACATCTAGCCCGCACGAACCGTTCTCGTGCTTCCTTCTCTCTTGAAAGAGATGGAAATAAGAGACTATATAATAAGAGAGAAAGGGTAACATACAGTACCAACCATGCACAATGCTAGTAATGAAAGGGTTCATGGTTGTATAGGAAGCCATCAAGCAATGCATTTGGTCAATGAAAAGGAAAGGGAAACAGAGAAGGTGCATCATCATTCAGTTGAGGGGGGCAGGTTGGAAGACGATAAAAGATGGTGAACAGGTTAAACGTAGTTGATAAGGTGGGTAGGGGTGGAGGGGAGTGGGACGCCAGTCGCGGAGGATTGAAATTCCATAACTTGCCACACATGGTTATAATGTGAAGTTGGCAATAAGTGGAAAGAAGGAAATCGGACAAAGAGCCCATTAAACCTGTTTGTGTCCATCCTAGAACAGTCGCATCCTTTGGCTTAATGCCCACTTTTCACAAGCAGCAAGTGAACGAAAACATGAAAACGCACATTCCTCAGAATGAATGTAGCTACATGCCTACAAAGCGACGGAAATAAATTGATTGTCTGGAGAAATTTCGCAACTTTTTCCAGTTTTTAGGAATTGTGGCCATGGTGCAGATGAAAAAAAGCCCGTGCATTCCTGCACACAAGTGGTCTGAATATATGGACATTCAGCTTATACGAGAGCCACCATAAAATGGTCTGGAAAAACCCTATACACAAGTGTATCACCATAGTACAGCAGGCATTCATGCGTAAGGAAGCTGTACGTGGCCCTTTTTGAGACGAACCGGGGAAAACCTTCTCCCTATGGTGATAAAATATAACAATCTCTGGGGAGTAACATCAAACTTTACAGCACTATATTACGCAATATTCAAGTGATGTGATGAACAATGTCGAGACCATTGTTGCATCTCAGCATGAGAAAGAAAGGTAAATTCTACTTTTCTACCGATTCCACCATCTCCAGCCATGCTCATTTTTTCGGTTGCATTTGCTGATTGCGGCTGATTCCAAAATGCTCCTTTGGCGTACACTGAAAAGGGGAATTTGCTTCATCACTCAACAATGAGGAATTCGAAGAGTTTCGTAACAATGGGGAACGCACTATTCTCCCCTCAAAGCGTGCCACATATTCTTAAGTTTGATAATGTTTATCGAGGAGGGATGATAAATATAAGCACTCAGAAAGAGGAATGAGATCAAATCTCATTCTGTATATTAATTCAGCAATAGCAACAGTTCGATCATTTCGAAAGAGCACTGCCAACAAATATAAATAATGTAAATTGATGACTGATGATGCACCTACAAGAACTCACAATGTAGTATTTGCAAAAAAAAATAGTTTCGTTACGGTTAGTCAAAAATATGACAATAGCTCTAGGCCTATAGGGCTCACAGAGACGACCACTTCGGAAAACGAATTCCACGTGCCTTTAAACCACCCACAGTAAAAAAAAAAAAAAAATTCAAGTTTGTTGTTCTCATTGTTTTAAGAGGGGGGGGGGGGGGGAATTGAGGCCTAATGGCGCGTCGACAACGTGGTCATTGTTACAAGAGGGCTGAGGTGTTGCAATCGGTATAAGCGGCAAGTCTATTACCCAAAACAAGAATCCAATCTAGCCCGAAGAACGAAATGAACCTGCGATGTCAAAGATCGTAGGCGCTTAACTTCGTGCAATTCTTGGGTAGCTCGGGCAGGTGGTTGGTAGGTTCATTCGTAGAAATCCTCATGTGATTCAGGGCACATCACAACATCTCCTCCTTATCCAGGGCACATCACAACATCTCCTCCTTATCCAAGGCACATCACAACATCTCCTTATCCAGGGCTCATCACAACATCTCCTCTTTATCCAGGGCTCATCACAACATCTCCTCTTTATCCAGGGCTCATCACAACATCTCCTCCTTATCCAGGGCACATCACAACATCTCCTCCTTATCCAAGGCACATCACAACATCTCCTTATCCAGGGCTCATCACAACATCTCCTCTTTATCCAGGGCTCATCA